>DWGR01001027.1:0-17964 GCA_018247715.1 Heliconius burneyi
GATATTTAATATTTTAATATCCGTACCAAGGCTAAGCGTGGCGTTGAGTTTTGCCAATCAATACGCAATGCTCAAGAATTCAGTGGGAGGAACGGAAGTGTCTTAATGGGAACGGAGTATCTTAACACTAGGTTACCAGGTTAAGTGTGTCTTTCCATCTGTATGTGGATAACACAAGATCCTAACAAATAAAAATACATACATATAAATTAACTAAGCCGAGCTTCACTATTTATCCCTAGCGCCAAACGCTACGGTCTCTACATATCTCTTTCGCCTTGTTCACTGTCGTCAATTTCTTCATGTTATACCAGCGGTCCTCACGCTTTTTACGTGACCTTCCTCCAGAACCTTTGATACTGTGTACCACCACATCCACCTCCTGTGTACCAAAGATCTACCTCTCTTACCACTCACTTTTCCATCATAAATCTTTTTTTCCATTCTTTCATCACTCATTCGTTTATCGTGCTCAAACCAGCTGAGCACTTTTTTTTGGATTCATTGTGGATTCGATCAGCTAAGCTGACTACGCATATCCTACGAAGAGATTACAACTCCAACATATATTACATTTCCTCTATGAGACCTTGCATGGTTAGTGGCGAAATTAACACGTGAGAATAATAAAATTGAGGCCAGTAGTAAAGTTGACGCACAAGTTGGGGCACATAATATGATGGTAAGCGGGATAGGTAGTAGCTTCGATTCCCATTCGAGGATTTGATGTAGGTGAAAAGCTCAGTTTTTAGGTGGAAAATGGAGCATAGAGTGTCTTAATACTAGGTTGAGTCAGCTGTTAAATAAAAAAAATAGATTTTATACGGAATCAATATCACTTATACTCATGATACCATACTCTATATAATATATAGCTTGAGCTTCTTTACAGAGAAAAAAATATATACAGCATGTTAATAAATATATATTAAAAGGTTCCCTATTATATTACGAACTTGATGTATAATAGAGAATTATCTTTGTCTTCTACTATTATTAAATACTCACTTTAATCAGAATGTTATTTTATATTTTCCTTTATAACTAACGCTATTTTATTGTTACATGAAAGAATGAACTAGTGAGATGATTAATATGAGAGGTTTTTGTTCTTTTTTTGGTGAAAATTATCTTACCTCTATTAATTTTACGTCATAAAGGCCATCGTGGTGCAATATGATTGCATCTGATTGTAAAATATGGTTTCAGGTTCTATTCTGATTCTCAAAGGAATAAAATGAATTCTATCTTTTTATTTCTCCGTTCTAGAATAGCGAAAGGTAGCGTTGTTTTTCAATAAATACGCAATGCCTTGAATTAGGTCACTAATAAAATTGAGAAAAAAGTATCTATATCTACTCCCTTCCACCCTAATAGGTGCTTAAGTTTGAAAAACAAGTTATATAGAGAATAAACAAAAACATAGTCGTGGCGTAAACGACAGGGCTTGGGTTCGATTCCCACTCGGTGGAATGCAATATTAAATATTATCTTCCAGGCAAACCGCGGCATTGAGTTCCACCATTCAACACGTAATGCCTACTGAAAAAGGGAGGAAAGGGAAAACAAAAATACTTATGGTAACAGAGTGTCTCAGTACTACGTTTGTAAATTCCCTCTGCTCTCAATTCCCTTGACTCCATTAAGTGTGGGATAAAGCGTCAATCTTAAACATAAGTTTTATCACAATAAAACGTGCTATAATATTCCATAGGCTGGAGACTTTTTCAGTTATTTTCTGTCCATTACGACCTAAATTCCTCAGAAATTATGGCTCATCAAGTTCTTTTTTATATTCCACTTTTATTACACTTACATAGACATTAGGTTTATCTCTAGAGGACGCTCGTGTTTTTATATGCTTCAATGTTACTTTGAAAATATAAAGAAAATCAAACAGTTGTAGGTTCGAGCATCACAGACAACGCACGGCGTTAAGCTTGGCACGCTTGCCTCTCACATTCGGTAAATGGATGCAATGTGGAGAACGGAGAGTTTAGCATTAGATTTAAACAAAAACAATAAAGTAGCTTTTCAATTTTTCGTACATACGAGGGAAGACAGAGATCACCTAGTATTAACACTCCTTTCTTCACTTTCCGCCTAATTTTAAAGTCATCAATCAATTTCTACTATAGTTTGTTTCTTTAATATATTTTCTAATAGATAATGCATTGTGAAGATGAAGGAAGAATTAAAAATAGCATTTTACAATAACGTGTGTATTTTAAGCAAGACTGACCGACAGAGTGAAGAAGATAAATCTATTTTTCTGTCAATATCTCTTTCGAATCTTTTATATTTCGACATATTGGTGTAAAGTGACTGGAGTATATTTTGACTGGACTGGACTGATTCACTCTTATTACCATACAAATAAATATAAAACCTTGTCTACACTAAAATGCTTATAATAATCATAAGCGACGCCATTTAATTGTAATCGCAAAGACAGTAGATTATAGCAGTAAAAACTAAATACGTTCTTTTGCTGCAAGTAATAAGATTATATTAGTTCGAAGTTAAAATTGACAACGTCTATCAGTCAGTGCGATAATCGATTCTCATTCGTGGTACTTTTTTATATAAAACCTCTTTTATAAAAAGCTTAGCAGCAAAGTCACTATTGGGGAAATTAAATATTTTATATTTTCATTTGTTTGCTCTGGTTTCGTTCTTCTCTAAAATCCGGCGGAAAATGTGAGTTGGAATTTTTTAATGAGAACGAAGTGACTTTATACTAGGATTCCTCTGTCTATACTCTTACGTGCGGTATACAACGTAGAGCTAAAAAATCTTTCTACCAAAAATCTTGCTACAATTTTAGAGATGTCTGAAGAAATAAAACAAACATAAAAAGAAACTTATTTTAAAAATAAAATAAATTTTTATTTAAGATTTTCACCTCTAAACTACTTTTATGAAGCGTCTATAAATCTTGTAATAGTAGTTCGTTGACTTTACTATGTATTATCATGAAGAGTTCTTTCTTGAATTTAGTTTATTCATTTAAATATAGATTTAGTGATAATCATAAAGATGACATTAATAAATATTTTAAATAGAATTAAAAGTTGAGGCTAGTTGTGGTACAGGAACAAAGAAGCGTATGACTGTAAGCGCCACAGATTGTGAGTTCGATTCCCACTGACGGAAATTAAACAAGATAAAGGGCGACGTTGACTTCCGCCACTTAACACTCAATGCCCCTATAATCCACCAGAAAGTGGTAAATGGAAGTCTTAATGAGAACGGACTGTTTTAGCACTAGGTTACCAAATGTCCTCTGCCTTCTCTGATATGTGCAGGATACAGCGTGAAGCGTGATAAAAATATATATAGATATATACGTGCGAATAGGAGCGGAAGAGTATTAATCGATATAGTATTATGCAATCTGAATACGAGATGTGGTACGAATCTATGCCAGGTCTACATTGTCCTTAGTGAAGACGAAGTATGACACTTGACAAGACCCCATAAAGCCTAAAGTGGTCGTGATATAGTAAAATCGGTGAAGATGAAAATTAATTCCACCGCCACTCGACTCAATTCGGAATTTGGGGGCAAGTACGTAACGCTTTCTGATTAGGTTCTCAGATTCCTTTTGTATACCCGACTATGTGCGGCATACAATGTAAGCTTAAAAATAATTAAGTAAAACGAACGAATGGTCTTCTTCTATGTACCGAGATTGACAAGAAATTTTTTTAGTAATAGTAAGCAAAAGAAACTCCCTTTTCCAATGTATATATAAGTTTATTCAATTATAAACGTTGAGACAGACTACAAAAAAAATCTAAAAACATTCTTATAATAATTAAAAAGTAGACCTGGCTTACCTTTTTCATAACGTCGCAGATGTCAGCGATCTGAAAAAGAAATATACACTATATGACACGTGTAAGAAGTAAATAAATAAAACTGTTTTATAATTTTAAAACTGTTATAAAAAAATAAAAACAATAAAATCGGAAAATATTTTTGCTTTTTCTTTTTTTTCTTCATATAAAAAAGGAAAACGTCATAAATATTTTTTTTTTTGAAAAAATACCTAACAGCAGATTTTTTTAAACGTAATACTGGACCAGTTGTTCAGAACAGTGTTAGAACTGGTTCAGTATTACGTTACAATAGAAATAATTTCATAATTCATTTTTATAAACAAATAAAAATTATATTTAAATAAAAAATGAAGAGCCACAGCCAATTTAAATGTCATATTGGGAATATTCAAGAGCATGTATCTTTGTATTTTACAAAAAAAAAAAGTTATTTATAGATCATTTATAAAATCTTTTTAAATCCTCAATATAATTTAATATTAAGACACTCTGTTCCCCACTTTCCACCGAATTCTGGAGACATTGCGTGTTGAGTGGCGGAACTCAGCGCCGCACTTAGCTAAAAATTTCTATAAATTGGCTTAAATGTAAACAATAAATGTAAATTATAAGATTTTATATTTATATATTTATGTACCTCTTATAGATATAATACGTGAAAAGTCAGTTCAAGGAACTCTAAATGAAAATTGACATTCGCGTAGCTGGAGACACAGACGTGCTTAGTAAGGATTCTTCAAAATTTAATTATAAAGGTAGCCAACACCGTTATGGCAACATCATTAAATTATACAAAATAGAGCGTGACGGTTGTGGGTTCTGTTTCCATTCGGTATACATTTGTATAGACTAATTGTAGCTCGCAACTTGGTTCGCATGGACTATGAAAAGCAAAACGAGATGGGCTTTCTACGTTTCAGAGAAAAGGTTCCGTTAAAAATTTAATCCTTCTACACTAACTAAGACTAGGAATAAAAATATCCAATATTTCATTACCCGAAAGGGAATCAAATTCACAACCGACCAGCTTACAGACGCACGTTTGCCCCAGTACCAGAACGGCCTCACAGTCTCTTCATTATTGAACATAATATGTAAAGCATTTGGCAAATATAATATATAATGTGTGTGTGGTTATTCACCCTTCTGTAATACAGCCACCGCATGAATAATGTCAGCGAATTTTTATATGCACGAGTGTGCCGGGCGTGAAAAATTACATTTTTAATAAAAATTTAATCATTTTGCTGTGTAATTTAAATTTCAGTCAGATTTTGTGTTACAGTGTAAAATTAAATATACGAGTACGTGTGAGAACTGGCCTCTGTGTATTTCTATTGTCAATTTATTTTTGAAATGTACTTCGATGCTTTGATAAACACAACAACTCTACAGTTTTTAATTAATTAAAAAAAGTTAAATTAAATATATATAAAGTGTCGAACTGTAAATGCAATGATTGTGGGTTCAATCCCTACTTAGGGTAATAAATTAAGTTTATATGAACGCTTTCGTTAAATAATCGTTTTAATTACCCTACCTAAAATGCAATGTTTCAAATATTTGGGGCAAGAGGGGAATGTAATGTCTTAACACTACGTTCCCACTGCCTACCTAATTATACGAAAAAAAAATACAATGTTATAATTGTAAGTTCGTGTAAATATTTAAAACAACCACTAACCATCCAACCATTGTCACAAACGTCAAAATTCAATTAACAACCGAATATACCTATAAAATTAATCTTATTTTACATACAATGTATTTTAATTGCTTCCGGATACAAATCCCGGTTTCATAATTAGGCTTTTCATAATAAAATTTGTTAATTAATTTCGCTGAGTATAATTTAGTTAGTGAAGATATCACGGCGCAGTTGGGAAGTATCTGATAGTACGTGAATGTTGTGGGTTTATATCCGGTTATGGTATATTTAGTATAGTTCTCGCACGCGGCTTCGTTCGCGTAGTTTAAACTGGTAAACGCATACACGCACAAAAATATATTTTTTTTACGACTAATGATTTTTTTATGTAATTGCTATTTCAGCTTCACGCTATATCCCGCACACAGCAGGGTATGCAGGGTAGGCAGAGGGAACCTAGCGTTAAGACACTCCGTTTCCCACTTTTCACCCAATTCTGGAGGCATTGCGTCTTGAGCTCCGCCACTCAACATGCAATGTCAGAGTGCTTGAATGAGGAACGGAGTTGGTTTACACAAGCTTTCCAGATTCCCTCTGCCTCCCCTGCTAAAAAAAAATTGTTATTTTTGTCTAGTTTCTGATAATATATCTACTATAATCGTATAAACACGAGTACATATGGATACTGTACATTAGAAGTCAAAGCTGAAACCCTCTTCAGCTATCCAGACTAAATGCAGGAGCGCCATTTTTTTAATATTTTGCATAGACATGCACAAAGTGACATCGTAGTGTCTGAAAGAGGTGTTTTTTTTTAAAAAAAAACTACGTACTTTTCAACGGTATGTGTGTACAAAAGACCTGTCCCCCGTCGCACTTGCAAAGGCAATCTACATTTCCATTTCAGTATCTCAGTCGAATATACGTTTTTTAAGAAACATAAAAAAATGGACATGATGATGTGATGTAGTGTTCCCTTATATATGACGATAGTTTCAGGTTCAAATTCTAGATAAGCTATTTATATTTCACAGTTTTACTAATAGAAAACTCTGTTTGAGTCAACAGTTATAAAATACTTATCTTTTTATTTTCTACAATTTTTGCTATTTTAGTGAAATAGACTAAATAAAAAACTTTTTTTAGCTTCATGCTGCATTCCACACCGAAAAGAGTAGGCAGAGGTAACTTGGGAACATAGAGTTGAGACAATCCGCTCTCATGAGCACATTTTCGTATTTCACCGAATTCCCTCGAGTAGTAATCGAACCCATAACTCGCGTTACACTAGCACGAGCGCTTGTGCTTCTACGCCACGACTGGCGAGGATTCCAAGGAACCTGAGAAAGGTTCCTTCTGTTTCCTCTGCTATGCGTAGGGTACCGTAAAAAATTATAATATATTTTACGTTTCTTATAGAAAAATTATCAATAGCATTTTTTAGAGCACCAACGTCCTGATATTGTGATAATAAAAGTTCACTATATTTAGTTCAATATCTATTAGAATATAATACCCATTATACTTTAGAAATACACAAAGAAAGAAGGTTAAGAATATTTTCAACAGGGCAATCTTTTCTTATAACGAAATGTGAAAGAAATTAACTTAAGTATTCTTAAGCTCTTATTTTGTGAAGGATAGAGGTTATGGTCATATATTTTGTTCGTCTTTGTGTTAGGCAGTGCCTGTAGGTAAACGTGATAGTTGCGGGTTTGATTCCCTTTCATAGAGAAGGTTATATTTTAATTATTTTCTTTTTGTTCTCGCTAATTATTCCGCTTGGGATACAGCGTGAAGCTATGTTGAGTTTCATTTAATATTCTCATTTCCTCGCTCTGGTAACAAGGTAAAGCGTACAGTTGAGTGTCGCTACTCAACTTGCAATGCCTCAAGAACTTAGACGAAAATGGAAAATGGAAGTGACTTAATGGGGAACAGAGTTTCTTAACAATAGGTTCCCAGGTTCCCTCTGTTTGCCCTAGTATGCGTGGGATACAGTATGAAACTAAAAAAAACTATTATACTATGTACATACCAAGTTGTATTTTGTTTCTAAAAAATACTTTTACACTGTATCCCGCGTATAGCAATCAGAAGGATCTTAGTGTTAAGACACTCCGTTGACCATGTACCGATTTCACATACATTCCGTGTCGAATGGCGGAAATGTCGCCACGTTTTTTCTTCTTACCAGAGCAAGGAAGTAAAAATAATTATATACCCCGAGTGGAAATCAATCCCACAGTCGTCGCGCTTAAAGTCGGACGCTGCTGCTCACGATGGCTTGAAAGAATATTCAAAAAGAAATTAAATCAATAAATAATTCAATAAATCTATAATGGTACCTACAATTTAACTAAAATCTAACATAAAGTTAAGAGTAAAATAGAAATGAAAAAGATTTAACGAATTAGACTGAGCCCGACTGGGGAATACTATCGAACATTAGCCGTAAGCGACGGCGACTTGGGAGGAGTATTTCATTTATTAGAGAAAAATATCAATATGAGAAATATTTATAATAATCTTATTGAAGCCGCCGTGAGGTGTCAGCACAGTGTGGGTTCGATTGGGCGGGGGAACGAATTGTTTCCGTTGCCTCACTCTAGTGTTAAATTTAGCTTATTTAATACGCGTCACGCGTGGAAAAAGGAATGTATCATTTGGTTTTCCTTGTCTACCCTTGTGTGTGGGGGATACAAGGTAAATAAAAAAATCTTAATAAGTCGTCGTGGCGCAGCGGCAGAAGGTGTGACTGTAACACGACGGTTGTGGGTTCGATCCACACTCGAGGAAGTGAAACATTTATTTACGATTATATTTCCATTTCTTTGCTGTGGTGTAGTGGCAAAGCGAGTTGAGTTCTGCCTCTCAACACGCAATGCCTCCAGAATTCGGCAGAAAGTGGAGAACGGAGTGTCTTAACACTAGGTTCCCTCTGCCTACCTCACTGTGTGCGTACACAGCGAGTACAGCGTGAAGCTGTTTTTTTTAATCTTAATACAATTCAGTAGATTATTGATTCGATTATTCTTATTATCGCAATTTTCTTACTTTAACAAAACTGGCAAACAAGCTAAAAAATAAAATAAAAGAAATATAATAAAATGGCCTTTATTTAAAATCAATAACCGCAACGGAGAATCGTACCTACGTACGTACATATATTATTTAAAGGGTACCATTCGCCCTTTAGCTGTTTTAGATTCATGCGACCCTTTTCTCGATTCCATGAAAGATCATTTCCAGACAGATTCTTGATAGCGGTATCGAAACACATTATGTGAGGTGACCACCGTAATAATTGTATCAGTATATTTCCTATATTTATCGCGATATATGTGGGTCCATTTTTATGTTCCAGGTAATACAAGTTTTCATCTTTTGAATGCGTTCCACACGCACGTAAGAACATGAAGTATATTTCTTAAGGTCATGTCACTGAAAATCTTAAAATGCCGTGTCATCGATCATTAAATGCAACCAGTCATTAAACTTCTAACAATGCCTTCACTTTTTACTGTCATATAATGAGTGGCGGAACCTTACGTCAATAGAATTTACAACCACTATACATACAAATTCACCATCCGCTTTATCACTAACTGGACCACGATGCCATCAATCATGAATGTTCTAAGAGAAAACCTTCCCGTTATATATAAGTCGTTACTTTTTTCACGTACATACATCTCAAACTTTTTATATTTCTGAATACAATAATGACAATATTGTCAACTGTACGTGAAACTGTGCGGTATCTAAGCAAAAGTTAATTTTATATAATAATATTATAATTATTCATTGTTATCATAATTTTTAAGTTAAATCTTAATAATTTACTATTATTCTTATAAAAATAAGTATATAAAATTTTTGCTTATCGAATTAATAGCTTTACAGTTCATTTAAATCAACCAATGTTTGAAAAAACACTTTGTGTTTGTTAAAATTAGAACATTTCATGTTTCATAAGGACCAGTAGATCGTTCTCCCTTCCGATAAATATTTTCCCGGTAGTCCTGCCCCTAAACTACGCCCCAGTCTCCGGTATATTTTAGCTATCATGTTTCTTAAAAATGTTAAAGGAAAAATTGTGTACAAAAGATAAATTCATAAAATCAAAAAAGATTGTGCAATGTTTTTTTTTATATTCCCTTGTTCATCGTTGTTACATTATAAATCAACAATGCTGTTGCGTAATAATAACAAATAGAACTACAATTATATAGCATTGAAAATAAGAAGAAAAAAAACAGCTTTGTCCCACATAGAAGTGTAGGAAAAAGATACCTATCATATAGACATACTTTCTCAGATACTATCTAATTTTTCATTGAGCAGCGAATCTCAGCGGCGCGGTTCGTCTGCTAGAGCGGGATTTTCAACATAAATTTGAATTTAATAATTAAGAATATCAAAAACCATCAAAAGTCACAGAAAAAAACATTTCCAAGACTGTCCGTCAACTGCTATCGCGTTGTCACCATACAGATAAAAAGGACGTTATTTTTCTCATGACAAACGACACAGATCATTCGCCTATTTGTCGTATGTCCACACATAGACCACGTAGATGCCTTAATTTCTTATGATTTTTTTTCTCTAAAGCGAAATGTATTAGACCGCTTATTTTTTGTCGGTGATTTATGCCAGCATTACATCTTGGGTCGCAGGCATTTTAATAATATATTGTAAAAAATGTGCTTTCGTCGCGACTAACGTTCGGTTAGGATAGGTTGTGGGTTCTAGTGTAAGTTTTAGTATTTTTCTTAGCTTATTCGCTATTATTATATTTATACGCTATATTCCCCTCATTGCAGGGTAAGTAGAGGGAACCTAGTATTACGACAATCCGTCCCCATTAAAATATTTCCGTTCATCACTAAATTTTCGAAGCACTGCGTGTTGAGTGTCGTAAATCTACGCCTTGCTTGGCCTCATCACCAGAGAAAAGAATTTTTTTTTAAAATATTTCAATCCTCAGAATCGAATCGAACCCATAACCATTACGTTTACAGTCTCACGCTCGTGCCCCTGCGCTATGACTGCCTATGTATAGTTATACTTCCAGCATTTCTTTGGTTTAATTTTCCCAAACAAGCGGATAATGAAAACCAAAGTCCTTACCGCAGTGTTAAGTTTCAACACTCAACAAGTCATGTCTAAAGAATTGGGCGAAAAAGTGGGGAACGGAGTGTCCTAACTCTAAGTTCACTCTACCTATGTTGCTATGCGAGATAAAACGTGCAGCATAGCTTTACTAAATTGAAAATACAATATAACGATGTTTTTGATTTTCTAGATTTCTTTAGAAATAATAGTCGCGTTAAGCTCTACTTAGTAATTTGCAATATTCCGAACTAAGCCTTTAGTGGAGAAGAGAGTGGTTATTCAGATTTGTTTTCTTTTCATACCCTCTAAAAGATAGCACAACTGTAAATTAGATGCTTAAAGTATAATATTTCAAAGAGAGAGCCAGCTTGTCTATCGTTGCTATTATGAGAAAATTGGCTCAAGATTGTTGTTGCAATGAAAGGAATATCGTTTTATTTTGACCTGTTTTTATGTTACCAGTTGTTACCGATTGCGCTACAACTTGTATTGAAAAAAATATTATTTCTATGAAAAAGTGACATTTTTTCTTATATTCAGCATGAATTTCCACATCGCATTTGAAGCATTTTCCACATCATGCAGAAAAAGAAAGTTCTATATATGTTTATTTACTATACATATATCGCCAATCTAATGGCAGAACCAGTATCAATAACTTCAGATTTCGGTAGAAAAGTTTACAGGTTCCCTCTGCCTACCCTACTGAACGCTGTGCTGGATACAGTGTTTAAAAAAAATTTTACTATGTAACACTCGAACCTACAGCTATGTTTATAAACATATGCTATTCCACTGGGCTACAATTACTGGCGTCATTTTTGGACATCATTTATAAAACGAATAAATTTGGTATTTTTAGTGTTTAATTGTACCACAAAAATATTCGTCAAATTTTCCTCAAAAACAGTTAATTACAGTTCGTCTCATAAATAGGATAGAGAATATGGAAAACACATGTTTATTCTCACATATTTTAGTAGCAAGTTAACATGCATGTTGAGAATCTTGTTTGGATTACCAAAGTGTATTTATATAGGCTATTTGCTGAATTCTCAAAATTTTAACTACAAACAGTATAAATTATGGGTGATTTTTAAGCGAAATAATATTTGCAGCTTTATGCTTTTTTATGCATGATAAAGAAAGAGAGAAATTTCAAAGAGAGAAAGTGTGGAAATGAAGATGCTTCAGTCCTGCAAGTGGTAATTGGATCTACAACCAATGTGTAAGCAGTCAAACGATGTGCCCTTCCGCCACGACGGTCCCAAAGCCAAAAAAATATTAATATATAAATTTGCCCCTATACGGTAAGACAAAGTGCGGCGCTGAGTTCCTACATTGAACACGCAATCTCTATAAATGTGGGCGGTGGAACAATAAGAGTGTCTTTAAATTATATTCCATCTTAGCTGAAAGTAAAAAAAAAAACAATAAACTTAAAGTTTTATCACTACCGCTGAGCTTAACGGCCAATCATAAATCATTACACTATCCCCAAACTTTAATTGAAACCAACATTTCCATTGAAAATTGGAATATGATACTTCTATGAAAATCATAATTTCAAATATAATACGCGCCACTATATTTACATTATATTACTGTACAGCGATTTAATGGATGCTATAGTACCTATATTATATAATAGTATGATCAAAATATAAGTTACACGAAATAATGCCCTGTAAGCATAATATTGCTTAATAAGCCTTTCACATCGTAATGTTCATAATCGTGAATGTTCAAACAAAATTATAGCACAGATAATAAATGTTTGTATAGATAATATTGTTTCCTATTTGTGCCTCGTTTCTTTATTTATCTTTTGTCTATTGTAGAGGTAGACAATTATGTCATTTTGCTATCAAAATACTATAATAATAGCCCATTATGTTGATTTTGTACTAAAAAATTGTGTTCATCTAATTGGTATTTTGTTTGACATTCGTGTTGTGGGTATGTGAATATAAAAAAGTAATTTATATAATCTTACTTCAAGCTTGCGATTGAATAATATTTCTTTTTATGCAATAAGAATATGATGTCTTCGAGAAAGTTGGACTTATTGACAAGCGATAGTTGTTGATTGTGGATATTTCTTTTGTTTTTGGTGTAATAACAGGATAGCCTCAGGCCAGCCATGGCGCTAACTTACAAGCGCGTGATTGTAAACGGGACAGATGGGTTTCTTGTCCACTCGAGCAAATGAAGTATCTAATAAATGCCCCGTAAAGTCAGCAAAAATGAGAAACAGAAATATCTTAATACTAGTTTTCTTGGTTCCGTAACATGATAACTGTAATATGTAATAATTCTCACATGGAATGAATACACTTAAATTATTATCAATATTCCGTTCAAATACACAAAGCCCGGTATTGAATACCGCCTCTCAACATGCCTTTGCCTCAATGCCTTTGATTAGAGCGGAATCTGAAGATAATCACAACACTAGGTTAACAATAGCAGGGTATCTCGCTATATGTTCTTTACTAATTATCAATTTGTCCCTAAATAGAGGTGAAATTTAGAAATCCAAATCTGTTATATGTGCTTTAGCTATAATCTCTTACTGTGCATAAAATTTAATTATTAAATAAATATTTATAGTTGGTGCCCAACGTGGGATCGATACTATGTAAGTACAAATTTCGTTTATGAATCTGTCTGTTCAAAATAGTTATTAAAGATAGGAAATTTTGTAAATTGATGAGTTTTCTATTAGAGCGCCATCTGTTGTTGATTGACAGTTATCATTATAAGCTACGGAGATGAGGTATGGAAATACGGCTACGACATCAATTTCCTGTCGGGGACTTAGTGTCAGGAACATTTGTTTCATTCGTTTTTAGACGCGTTCGTGTTATTTTCTAATTTTTATGCCAATATTTGAAGATTCGTTATTCTTATAATGTATAAAATGTTAATAGAATGAAAATTCCGTATCAATATTATGATAATATACTGGCGGTATACTAAAATGATAATTATATTTGTTTTTAATTAGAGTACAGATTTTAACAAACTAGACTCAAACTGTAGCGTTGGTGTGGACGGTATAAGTACTAAAGCTGTTAAATCTCTGAAACATTTAATTTGCAACAAATTAACAAACTGTATAAACAAGTTGTTATGTGAGGGAATATTTCCTGAATCATTGAAAATAGCCAAAGTCACACCTATTCATAAGTCAGGCTCCAAAACCGATCCAGGCAATTACAGACCTATATCGGTATTACCAATTATATCAAAAATCCTAGAAAAAGTCTTACATAGTAGACTAGAAAATTATTTAGACTCAATTAAATTTATTTCTGATCGCCAATATGGCTTTAGACCTAAAAGTAATACTCCCACAGCGACTATTGATCTAGTCAGTAAATTAAAACAAAATATTGATCAAAAGAATATATATATGTTTAGGTGTTTTTATCGATCTCAAAAAGGCTTTTGACACGGTAAGTCATCGGCTACTTCTCAAAAAATTAGAATCCATAGGAATCACTGGCAGGGCATTAAAATATTTGAGTGATACCTTACAGGTAGAACGCAAATAGTTAAATCGAGCAAAATTAACCAAATCACTACCCATCTCTTGAGGAGTTCCACAGGGCTCAATCCTGGGAAAAAAGGAGGGGCCTTTTTATAATATACGTAAATAGTGTTTTTGATCTTGACTTATGCGGACTTACTACACTGTACGTGGATGACACTTCCTTGTTTTATTTTGGAACATCTATTCAGGACCTAATATCTAAGGCACAACGCGATCTCAACGTTTTATATACCTGGTTTCAATATAATTTATTAACAATAAATATATTGAAGACAAGCTACGTCATATTTAAAGCTAAAAATAAGTCACTATCCTCTTTTCCCTCGCTTACTGTTAACGGTCTATCACTACTGGAAAAACCCTATGAAAAATACCTCGGTCTATATATTGATAGTCAACTAAATTGGAATACTCATTTAGAACAAATAAAAACAAAATTATTATCATTGCGCGGCTCACTCCGTAACATCACTAAATGCATACCCAATGGCTTAAAATACACAATTTATAATGCATTAGTTAAACCACACTTGTTATATCTTATCGAAATCTGGGGTACCGCTGCCAAAAGTAAAATAAATAAAATCCAACGTCAACAGAATAAAATAATTAAACTACTTTTTAACTTTCACTACTTAACGCCATCTAAAACAATTTACAAAGAAACTAAATTAATGAACATAGAAAATTTATATATATACAGCATTTGCAATTTTATTAAAAAATATTTTGATGGGATAATCCATACTAATCTTGCGTTCGCTAAAATAAAACAAGTTACCGAGCGCAGTAGCCGGCGTGCTGGCTACCTCGTCATACCCAAACACCGAACGAATTATGGCAAAACTATCATAACTACTCACGGGGCGCGGCTGTATATCGAAATACCCTCAAGTATTAAAAATATTACCTCATTTCATACATTTAAAAAAACAATTAGCTTGACATTTACAAAACAAAATGTAGCAACAAAGCTAAATTATTATTACTTAACTTGAAACTATGTAGTGAGACATTTAGTTATTGTGATTTTTTTACTTTTTTATTCTGTATATCTGCTGTTCTATCGACGCTGATGATTTAGATTTAATATAGATATTAAGCAAAAATTGTGTTATCGTATAAGTGACATTGTGTCTTTTTCGATAATAAAGTTTCTTTAAACCTATATTAATCCTTTTAAGAAATATAAGTATTGCTATCGGCACACGTCACACATCTGTCATAATGTGTCTTTCGATAAGAAGCTCCTGTACAGATCTCCATTTTAGCCTGTACTTAACTATTGTGATCCAAACTGAACCTGAGCTAAGTCGTCTTCGTATCGTTTGATTTGTTTACCGCTGGTTCTTTTACTATCATAGGATACCATTATATAACCTACATACCTTTCATTCCGTCAGCTTTCTGAGTATCATCTACCAGTAGTATTGGGTAACGGAATATAGTTTAACACTAAGTTCGTTCTGCCTACCCTAATAAACGTGGGATACAGCGTGAAGCTAAGAAGAGAAAAAGCAAAAGATATAACGAAAATATTCAAAAATATATAGGTATGAAAACAGCTTCCAAACATCGTTTCATAAAGGAATAAATATTAAAGAAATAAATATTATTATTCTTAATTCATCCCTTAGAGTCGGATCTTAGAACGCAATATCCGCGTAATTATTCATTTGGGGATGTAAAGAAAGTGTTTTCTTTAAGAAAAATAATAAAAGAAACATTATTCCTGTATTACTGCTTAGAGTTAAAAATATAAAATTTTGAAGGTAAATTATGGGAAAAGTAAGAATAGGAAAACTATAATTCTTTTAATATAATTAAAATAAAAATTAACGATTATATTAAGACAAGCTATATCAAAATCTAAATTGCGATACATTTCAAGTCAAGTGCTACAAAGTAATCTATCTATCATATAAGAGGTTTACAAGAGACTAAAGATTGCTATAAAGCGTCACAAGCGTAGAGTTAATATTTAATATTTCTGCATACTTTCAAAATATCTTCGTCTAATATAGGATAAGTAGATATATTCTAATACACATTGCACAAAGTCACATACATGCATATTTGAGAACGTAATAAACTCTTCTAAGGCGTCACGGCGACGTTACTTTCATATTAAAGCTCCACATTTGTGGCATTTTTCAAACTTATAAAATTCTCTAAAACAGGGGTTCCCAAACTATGCTCCCCTAAAAAAAATAAACTTAATCTAATATTACTTGGCGTTGAATTGTTGCGTGTAGAGTCTCGAAAATTCGGCAGTACATGAGGAATGAAGTGTTTAAACTCCGCAAGCCCTGATATATATATTAGAATGCTTAAAAATAAATAAAATATCTGGGGACCCCCTTTGCTCTTCTCTTACGTCCCATAGTTTGAGAACCCCTAATCCTATATAGTATAAAATAGTTCAATAATAAAATCCAATGTAAAGCATTAAAGCTCCAGCGCGATACATTCAGAGTATACAAGGCAAATATTTAAGATTTTGTAGAGCAATACTGAAAAATAAAATGTCCATGTAATTTGAATAATATTCACGTTTTCAACGATGGGCACACTGAAGTTTATTATACGTATAATATATGTATATTAATATTATACAGCTGAATATTTTGTTTGGTTCAACGCGATTATCTGCAGGACTTCTGGCAATTGAAAATTTATTTTTGTTTCTATTCATCAGAGAAAGCTATAATAGGCTATAATATATCTCGTACATAGCTTATTCCGATGTAAACAACTGCGGTCGGAGATAAGCTTTAGCTATTTATATCTATTGACGGCGAAGCCCCTGGCAAAACTTAATAAAAATAATATTATCCTTTTTCTTAATTTACCCCAAATAACAAGGAAGTTAGAGATAACACAAGGTTGTCGTGGTTCGTTTTAGAAAGTTGTGTAATTATGAAAAATTGCTTGAAATTCTAGGCTAGGCACATGAAAACTAGTGTTCAGATACTCTCTTTCCCACCTTCCGCCCAATTTTCAACATATTGCTTGTTGCGCCTAGCTTTTTTCGAAACATTGCATTTTGAGTGGCGGATGTCTTTGTTTACCTATAGCGTTAAGGGGAAACAATCACCATAAAGTTTCCAATGTGGGCAAAAATAAAAGAAAATTAGACAATATATTCGAAATTTTGACATAATAGCTTGTGATGAAGCAAAATAATATGTGTATTTAAAATATTATCCAGTCAAACGTCAGCCACGCGCGGCGTTAATCAAAATGTCGCCGTGTAAGCGACCATGAAATAATAAATCTTAATTGACATACCTACCCGGACGTCAGTGAGTTGAAATTAAATATTCATTTTTAATACAGAATGCTTATTATCGCACTGTAGGATTGTATTTGCTGTAAGCGTAAGGGTTGCGGATTCGATTTTAATATAGGGAACAGATTGTATTAATAACTTGTCAAGTGCGAGTCAGATTCTACCATTAAGGGATTTCTGCCAAACTTATGTAGCTTTAGTTACGTAGCTTCAGGATATATCGCAAACAAAGCAGGGTATGTAGAGGGAAACCGGAAACCAAGTTTTAAAATACTCCGTTCCCATTAAGTTACTTTCCTCCCCCACTTTCCACTGGATTCTGAAGGCAACCTTGTTGAGTGGCGGAATAAAAAGCGATTCGTAACGTTATAAGAACGATTTTTTAATATAACCAACAAATAGAATTAAATCATGACTTCGTTACATTAACATAAAAAACGTCATTCGTTTCCAATTTATGCCCTGGCCTATAAAAATGTAATGGATACTTAAAAATACGCTA
>DWGR01001028.1:0-17964 GCA_018247715.1 Heliconius burneyi
GATATAATAAATGAATTAAAAATATAATATTTTATTATTATAAGACGAAAAACAGATGGCAAATTTAGTTGTATTTGACTTTTTTTTAAGAAACACAAGAATTGTTTAAATTTAAAGTACCTAAGTTGTTTTTATTGGCGTAGTAAAATACTTTAAATTGAACATAAGTAAAATAAAATTTCTCCATCGTAAGGAATAGAGAATAATAGAAGCACACTCGCGTATTTTTTGACTCCACATGTACATGTGCATGTTCCGTGATAAGCACATCGCTAACACTAATATAAAATAGTTCACGCTGTTTTACGCAAACACCATGGTAGATAGAGGGAACCTATCGTTAAGACACTCCCTTCCCCACTTTCTGTCGAATCCTTGGGGCATTGCGTGTACCCAATACGCAGGACAGGCAGACAGAACTCACCACCGCGCTTTGCCTCGACACCAGAGCGAAGAAATGGAAATATAAATTTAAATAAACATTTCATCTCTTCGAGCGGGGTTCGAACCCACAACCAGTCGGTTTACAGTCACACTGTGTACCACTGTGCCACGACTGGCCAAATAGTTTATTAAACCAATAACATTTCAAGGCCTCGTTAAATTTTTCACACACAATAAGCTAATTAAGAGACAGCAGACAGCCCTACTAATGGTATCTAGGGCGCAATATAAATAGCGCGGCCTGATGAAGACTGACGAGGAGGGAACCGACGCTCGCGCCGATTCTCTTCACAATTGACAATTGCTATGGAACTTCGCGCGAACGCTGGCGCCTTGATTAGCCTAATGTTGTTTTGTTTGTTTAAAAATATCAGCTTTACGCTGCATTCCGCACGCAGCGGGTAAGCGTAGAGAATCTAGTGTTAAAACTCCCTGTTCTCCGTTTATTTTATTTTGTTTATTGTTTGTCCTAAGTTATCCATTACATGATGGCGAAATATTATTAGAAGATATTTAATAAATATTTTTTTCTGTAAAAGAGAATGTAATTATACTATTTCTCTCATCAGTCTCTCAAACTTAAAGATCACTCAAACTGATTACAAAAACATCAAATAAAACTAAAAACACTTTGCTTATCTCATAACCTTGTTACGCTGTCATGTATACATTAAGAAGCACTTGCTGTCTTTCCAACAAAGCAAATAGCAAGCAACAGGTAAGCACTACTTTAAGTCGGACATGTCTAAATCCAAAGAAGACAAAATGTCATCTTTAATTTGTTCAACTTAAAAAATATCCTGTTCTCAATTGCTATCTATTTATAAATTAACCTAAGTCTATTAGTAGAATAACATCATGCAGGCCACGATACTTGTGTATCAAATACAGAAGAATTATGTTCTTAATCTTAATCAGTCGTGACGCAGGGGTACAAATTGTGACTGTAAACGCGACAGGTTGTGGGTTTTACTCCCAGTCCCAAATAAGGAACCTAAATATTTAAGATGCCCATTTCATCGCTCTGGTGTCGAAGCTAATCGCATTGTTGAGTTCCGCCACTCAACACTCAATAAATCCAGAATCCAGTGGAAATATCCAGGGAACCGAGTGTCTTAATACTAGGTTCCCTGTGTCTACCCTGCAAATTATACAATTATTCTAAATAGTATTGCTTGACATTACTTTTAGTTTTTTCTGCAAATTTAGTCCGGATGACAAAATTAACACTTTTATTAAGCCAATCATGTGGATGAGCGAGCGACGTGTGACATTTCATCCGATCGTTTACACAGTTGCTAATTACGTATTGAACGTAAACTTATCTCACATGTTTCCTCGTACTCGCATTAATTAAAGGGCATCTATGATTAAGAAATTGAATAATTCGTGAGAAACTACGAACATATGTAGCAGCATACATGATAGTAAATTATATATATGTACAAATTATATAAATTTAGATAATTGTAATTGAAAAAATTATACCATTTATTTTGTATAGTAAATGCTTTATATTAAGTTTTAGCTTTCCGTACTTCAAAAGGTAAAAGCGGAACTCTTATAAGGACTTTGTTGTTCGTCTATCAACACTATTTACATTTCGAAAAAAAATCTTCTAAGTCAACACAATCAAAAGATACGAGCATTTATGTATGGATCGCCACATTTTTATATTAATTTCGCTGTATCTTGTAAATGATAAGCTTATATTTGTAGTTTTTTTAATTTATGTAATTTCATACAAAACGCAAACTTAAGATTGTAAACTTTTTTAAGTCGTACTTCCCATTGACCTACAATCCTGAAATTTGTTGGGAGGCTTCGATAACTCCGACTCGCACTTAACCAGTTTTGTCTAAATTATTTAATTGTCAAGCTTACCTTAACAAATCCAATAAAGTGTCCGAAGTAAGAGTATCTTTGGTGACAAGTTTCTTGGTGGTGTTCGGTTGGCTGTATGCTTCAGGGTCTTTGCCAGGCTTAATGGTGGTTACTAATGCTATGCCAAGCATCACTGCACATATTGTCGTCGTCATATAATAAATGATGGCGCGTAAACCAACCCTGCGAGGAAAAAGGGAAAATATATCAATACCTCTCCCTCCCTCTCTCTTCTTTTTTTAGTTTCACGCTGTATCCCGTCTACAGTAGTGTAGCGCGTGGGGAACCTAGCGTTAAAACACACTGTTCCTCACATAAATCTCAATTTGCGAGACCTAGCTTGTTGGGTGACGATAGTCTACGCCTCGTTTTGAATTCTTATCAGCAACTAAATGGAAATAAATAATTTCCTCGAGTGGGAATCGAATAATAGAATATAGTGTTTTCAGTGATAATTTGTGTTCCGGCTTCACGGCGGCCTCTATCTCTTAATACGTACATATGTGAATGTTAATTTAGGTTTACATATACGTTTTTTTTCTGCTACAAAGTTTATCCCGCATATAGCAGAGAAAACCTAGCATTAAGACACTCCGTTTATTTTAAACTTTAAAATTACTTTTAAACACAAAAATGTCAACTCACTTGCCAGATAAACTGAGATCCAAAGATCCAATGGCAGACACAATAGATGAGACTAAAAGTGGCACTATCAAACACTTAAGCATTCTAAGGAAAAGCTCCCCTGGGTACTGGAAGTACATGACGTCACGCCTCGACCACTCATGTCCAGACGCCCTCAAGCCCCAACCTAATAAAGTACCAGACAATACTCCTATCACAGTAAGGATGGTTAGGAGATTTTCACGAAGAAATGACGTACACCCATTTCTTCTTATTTGTAGCGGCATCTTGGTTGGACACCGTCGTTTCTGTAAAGAATATATTTTAACTATTACTTAACGTTATATAATGTAACGAAATAAAACGCATAAATTATAATTTAAGTTTTTTTTTCGGCTCTCCTCCATATTTATACATAGCAGGGTAGTAGGCACAGGGAACCTAGTGTTTAGACACTCCATTCTCATCTCGTTCTCCATTTTCTTTAAGCATTATCTATTTAGTGGCGGTACTCAACGCCGCGCTTTGCCTCGACTACAGAACAAAAAAATTAAAATATTATATATTTTATTTCCTCGAGTGGCAATCGAATACACCTCTGCGCCACGACTGGCCTTTTTTTAATTTATATGTTAATGTTAAATATATAAAATGAAATTTATCATGCATTCTCCGATTACGTTATCGACGGTATTGTCGATAACGTCTCTTATTGTTATAAAGTTGACTAATCAGAGCTAGCATTAACCTGATCTGATTATATCATTGTTAGCCATTATTTATTCGCCGTTTCCTTTAGAATTTGATAATCTGTGTGTTGAGTGACGTAACTCAACGCTGCAAATTGTATTACCATAGTGGGGGAATGGAAAGAATTCTTTCCCCAAGTGAGGATGGAAACCACAACCAACTATTTACGCTAACCAGCCGGTTAGACGTTCTCTCTCTGTGCTACGATGGCCTCTATAATATTATGCTTATTAAACTCATAAATAGATAAACATTAGAAACTTATATAAAACATTTATATAAAATATCTCATGACATTTCTTTTTTAATATTTTTATTAATGAGTATGGTTATAAACGCGACACTGTGAACCTAAAAAAAAACAATACTTATGTAATAAGAGAGGTAAGAATAAAATTTTAAATTTGTAAAGCATAAATAATAAAAAAAATGTTACCCTTAAGCAATGAAATAGGGGTTGAAAGATAGTATAGATTTTCTTTTAAATCGGCACCGACTCTTATAGAATTCGAAATTTAAAAAAATTAAATCATTATTAAACACGTATTTGGTTGGTTTTTTTAGTATATTCACCCTCTAAAGGTGCAAATAAGTGGTTGAAAGTTGATATAAAAAAATCTTTAAATGGCCACCAATTTTTATAAAATTTGAAATTTAGACTCTTAAAAATATTTCATTGAACCAATGTTACATGGTTCATTAGAATTCACCTAAGGGTGCAAATAAACAGGCGAAGCTGCGCGCTTCCGCTAGTAAATTTATAATTATGAAATTAATCTCTACTGAAGCAGTAGTGGCGCAGCGACACAAGGGTGTGCCTGTAACGCGACGGTTGTGGGTTCGATCCCCACTCGAGAAATTAAAATATTTATTTACGTTTATATTTCCATTTCTTCGTTCTGGTATCGAAAGAGAGAGCGCGGCGTTGAGTTCTGCCGCTCAACACGCAAATTCGGCAGAAAGTGAGGAGCGGAGTGTCTGAACTTTATATTTTTTAATTTGATGATAACAAAAAATTACAATACTTCTTACAATATAACTTTAGATTTATTAATAATGTTACATTTACGTGTTGGCATTTATTTTTATTTAGGTCATAGAACAATCATTATACTTAAACTCAAAAGAAGTAATAGGACACTGAAAGCCAAAGCTTTTAAAATCTTCAACGAGCGTCAGTATATAAAATATCTATAATAAATGTATATTTTCCAAGGAAAATGCAACTTATATACGAAAAATTATTAAATATTTAGATACTATGCGAAGAAATTTAAAAAAAATCTTCGTCGCATCAAGCACGTGTTTCTGGCGTTTAAAGATCGTGACAGCTTCTCAGCTCTCGCCACCTAAAATACTTTCTTTCGAAATCTTTCTATTTTGTTTAAAAAGAAATGCTGTTTTATTTTAAATAAAATAAGATATGCTTACCCTGCTATGTGCGGGATACAGCGTGAAGCTGAAGCTTAAGATGAGACATTACATATATATTTTCGTTGATGCTAGCACTATATTGCTATTTTATATATATTTTATGTTTGATTATAGAGTATCTTAAAGATACACAAGCTTTTATTTATTACTTTAGTTAGATTCTCAACGAGACGGGTTATGGGTTCGATTCCCCCTCAAGGATAATAAATATTTAATATTTTAATTTATACCCTCTTTGAATTTAATTTATAAATAATTAATATTTTATAGAAAAATTAATAAAAAACTCTACCATTTCTTATTTAGAACTACTTAACAGATAATTATAGCCAAGTAAATTGGCAATAGGTGTCTCGTCGTTTGGCAGATTGCTCACGTACAATGATTACATCGAATTTAATTTACATTACAAATTCACTTTTCATTTTATAAAAACAACGTGGTTTTTTTATTTGTATTTTAAATTTCTTGGTAACCATATACCAGAATTATAAGGCAATCTACAAATACAATATAAATTATTATTTTTAATATCTTTCTTTCATTTCAAATATTGTATATTTTTTTCTGTTTACAATTTAAAATTTGATATCATCAATTCATGAAAAAAAATATTTTCTCTGTCAAATAATATGGCGTTGGAGCTCCAGAATATGCATCTAATAAGAAAAGTATAGCTCTAAACAGCTTTTTCATTCAAAGCCAGTGTTGCCCGATACCCGAGTTTGGCGGGACGTCTCGATTTTCGGACCAAAAATTAAATGTCCCAATCGGGACAGGCATTGTCCCGCTTTTCACAGATTATTCCACGTACTATGAAAAATCTTTTTTTATTACTTTAAGATTTTAATTATTTACTAATAATTTCATAGAACGACCAATAAGTGCATTCGTAATTTATGTATTCAGAAAACAACTGCCTTACATGTGGTAAACCAAAACAATATACATAGTTAGCATAGCGGCGTTATTGTATTAAGAACATTTTATATTGATATCTACCACCATTGGAAGAAAAATTGTAAATAATTAATTAAATTCTTATTATTATTATTTTTAATCCCGCTTTTGGTGAAAGAGTCCCGCTTTTTTACTTACGAGAGAAAATCTGACAACGCTGATCAAGCCAAAAAAGCTTATTTTTACAATCAAATAAAGTTATTGAAACACCAAACTAAAACGAAATATTCGTTCGTAACTAATACTTTTTCCTAACGACAAGTGTTATAGTTCATTAAATGATGTTAATTAATTCTTAGTAATAAAGATGATCCACAGGAAATTGTACCGTGCCAACTACATTGTCTCAAGTTGGCACAGACACAATAATTTTAGTAAACTATTATTTTTGTAATTAGACGATTTTTTTACGTTTTACCGTAACTATAAAACGGCTTAAAACAAAAAATCTGAAAAATCAATAGTATTTTTTATCTAAATATTTCATACCAATATTATCATTTTACATCTATAGAATACATATAAATTACGTACATATTAAAGAATTAAAAATAATTCAAAACCTGTAAAATCTTTTCATTCTCGCGACTTGAGAATGTGTAAAACATTTGAAATTAAAATATTTCGCACACTTCTCCGTATTCCGTAGTCACTTGGAAAGCTGCTTTCGAACGGCAGATTTTCTTTAACTTATTTCCGTATACCTAATCGTGTTAGGTCGCAGGGGCATAAGCATGCAACTGTAAACGTGATAGGTTGCGGGTTCGAAACCCACTCGAAGAATTTAAATATTTTAATTTCCTAGCTAAGGTAATAAAGCGAATAGCGGTGTTGAATTCTGTCACTGAACACACAAAGTCTCCTATATCGTCGGAAATTGGGGAACGGAGTTTCTTAACACTAAGTGCCCAGGTTCCCTACTCTACCATACAGGATACAACGTGAACCTAAAATTTCGGTAGTAATTACAGCGTTACACGTGGGATAGCAGCACGCCTGCGCCCCGCGCGGATGTCACCGCGGAAATCTTTATTTAGTATCGCGATCAAATCTCCCCTCGCTCACACGCATTGCAATCCGTACGTCCTAAGTACGTACTGGTACCTGGCTGGAAATGTACACTCGTCGAGCTAAACTCTGCTGTATTGGTGGGATTATGAAAGAGATTTGGGAGTAATTGGTGAGATGGGGATGGGAGGCCGTCGTGGTAGAGTGAGGCAGGCGTGTGATTGTAAATGGCGGATTCCCAATTGGGAATCTTTTGTTTTATGTTAAACTAAAACTAAACTTCTTGAAAACGTTAAATATTTATATCTCTTGATAGAGTGAAGCGATTACAATAAAATAAAAGCTAAAACCTACTTTGAGTTACTTGCAATTTTTTGTACAAAAGTTGCTTAAATTTGTTGTGTACTTTTTACGTGATACGTCTTTACATAAATAGACAAACACACAACAAATCCAAAAATGCTAGAAATGGATTCTGTTAGTTATCCTTCAACACCCTGGCTAATTTTTTTTTAATATTTTCAGTATACAGAAACGACTTTTCTACAGATTCATTATAAGTATAGATTTGCTTAATATTTTGGAGTACTCGTAAGTGATAGCTCTATAACTCAACTCTTAAGTTAGGCTTAGTTAAACATAAAGAACATAAGAAGAAACATTATAAATATTTTTGAATATTATTTTCAAATTTAAAAGATTCTTTATGCAAACAGACATTTGAATCGTCGAGTGAACATATAAACCAAAAAGCTACCACCGGTTCGGAAGGCAGTTCTGCTGAGAAGAGCCAGCAAGAAACTCAACAGTTGCTCTTTTCAAAAGTCAATGGTATCACCATCACATTCTTTGATGACTTCAATTAAAAATAAACATAAAAGAAAACTATTCTCTGCTTATCTGTACATGAACTGTGAAAGATCATTGTTTAGAGGTAAAGGGTGAATAACCAATGTAATTACTCCGAAGACGTAACATCTTGGACTCGTAAGTGGAGCGCTGCCAGTGCCCCTGACTTTGCAATTATATTATAGAGCCACTTGTAGAGACGGGCCGGCTATCATTGTATAAACATTTGTAGGGTTGTATCAAAATTTTAAACTTATTAATCAAATGAATGAATGAAAAAAATATTCTTATTATAATTTTAATACTGGTGAACGATTGCGGTGTTGCCTGTTCGAATTACACGAATATATATTTATTAATCAAATCTACTTTTGTATTTAATATAAATCAGTAAAGCCGTTAAGAGATTTGTGTGCATAAAAACGCACACACACAGAAATAAATTTTAGAATATTTTTTTTTGTTCTATTACATTGATAAATCCTTCTAATAACATATTTTCTCATATATCTTCCAGTGTCTGTATGACATCGATTACTTATAATATTATTAAATGTATATTTTTTACTCTCTTTCCTTTGCTCATCCAACTGACCACTATCTAATGTTTGTGTCTACATTACCAAATTATTTGAATGTATTTTGAAATTTTTTGACTAATGGCGAAACCTGAAACTAGTGCATAGTTATCACTATGAACAATGACAAAACATGACAAACAATGTCAAACAATGACAAAACATTCACCCAAGTGAGGATCGAACCCGTAAGCGTTCTACTATAGCGTCTTATTTACATAATATTAGGGGAAAAAGTTTTTAAAATTACATTTTCCGTCACAATTTTCAAATCTGCGGCGTAATTCCATCTAAGTAGGGTATAATTCGGAATTCATATACATAATTTGATAAAAAATATCTACTTCACTGAGTCTTCCCTAATAATATGTTAAAATCATCAATCATGTCATTATGGTATACAGGATCAGGACCCTTGATCTTATTGCCTCATATCTAAACCAAAGAATCCAGAAGGTTAGTATAAATAATGTAAAATCATCTGGATCTCCTCTAAAGATGGGCGCTATTTTCATAGTATTTTATCTTATGGAATGCTGCTATGGGGTAGTGCTTCAGATATAAATTCTATATTACTCTCCAAAAAAGAGCCGTGAGATATATTTATAATCTAAGAGCTTGAGATTCTCTGCGAGATGTTTTCAAAGATGCGGGCATTATCACAATTACTTCACAATTTCTACATTATAATATTCTGTTTGTCCGACAAAATATACAGTGTCATAGCAAAAATAGTGATAGACATATGATAGGAAGGAGAAATAAAGATAAGCTTGTTACGCCAAGTTTTCGCCTCCAAAACGTTAATAAATCTTTTATGGGTCTCGGTATACGTGTATACAATAAAATTCCACAGTGTATTCTAAATTTGCCACTACCAAAATTTAAAGTAACTGTAAAAAAATTCTAACAAGTAAAGCTTATTACACTGTTCAAGAATATTTAGAGGATAAATATGCATGGAATTAATGTCTGTTGGATGTCATGCAGGATAGCTGCCAGCTAATGTCATAATTAATTATACCATTGACTTTGAAAAGAGCAACTGTTGAGTTTCCTGCCGACTTTTCTCAGCAGAACTGCCTTCCGAACCGGTGGTAGCTTTTTGTTTATATGTTCACTCGACGATTCAAAAGTCCTTACATATCTATTTTAATAAAGAATATTTTGATTTTTTTTTAAATTTTATTTTAAATATTTCAGTTCAACGATAATAGATATGGTTTTATTCTTTATTTTTGCCTTGTATATTTTACCTACATGTGTCACGCAATACACTGCCTATGATCAGGTTTTCTACCCATAAACTGCGCTTTCATATAAATTACAAAATTACTGACTTTTTAATAATATGTTATATCGTTACGCATCCTCAGTTTTTTTTCTTAACGTTTTCCATTTTCTGTATCTTTTAGATAAATTTGTGTGGCACAACATTCTTTATACAAGAACAGGAAAATATTTAAATACTGTGTATATAATGTATAATTTTCCAGCTCTAAACAATATTTAATCTATTTCAACGAGATTTTAAACTCAAAACTCGTCGACATATCAATGCTCATGTATTCCAAATTCCATAAATTGTATAGGACAGACTGTAGAGGCCTGTAATGGCGCAGGGACACAAAGTATGACTATAAAGTAATGAAATATTTAAATTCATATTTCCATTTGTTCGCTCTGGTGTAAAGCCGCGGTGTTGACTTACGCGAAAGGTTGCTGGTTTAATTCTCACTCAAGGATTATTTAATATTTTTATAATAATAAAAAATAGGAAATAAAAAATTATAATAAAACACAAAATTATACAACGTGAAGACGAAAAAAAATTAAGGGAAACCAACACAAAGTTTTTACAACATCTCAAGCAAAACGTGGTGTTAAGCATCGCCACTCAACACGCAATGCTTCCAGAATTTTGCTGAAATTGGAGAACGGAATTGTCTTAGTGGGGATAAATTGTCTTAGCATTAAGTTCCAGGGTTACCTCCACCTACCCTATTATGTGCGGGATACAGCGTGACGCTGAAAAGGAACCTATCTACATAAATATCTTCAGTACTTCAAGTAATAACTATTACATACTCGTATTCGTATATCGACCAAAACATTGCAGGCGCGCTAACGAGCGAGTACGACGAACGTGCTCCTGCATTAAATTCTGAGGGTTTTTGTATAAGACAAGTATTGTTTATAATAAATTACATTTGAGAAATACATTTTAGTATTTTGACTTTTTTTAAAATTACTGAGCATGTTTTTTTTTTAATATTTATTGTTTTTCATGTATAATATGCTAGACGAACATCGGGTAGTGTTTTAAAGATGTAACAAAGAAATAATTAAATATTTACGTTATAATATTTACTTTATCAACATAGGCTTTCAGACGCTTGGCACACCAATTTCTTCAACACAAGTAGTTAAGCTGGGCCTAAATTCATTTCTATCACGTAAGCTCTGCTTACGAGTACCTATATCATCACCACACACATAAACTCTAATGTATACTACATCCAATTTCTTATTTTTTGGCAACATAATTTTGCACCCACTCTCAAAAAAGAATATTTGGGATATATGGGAAGTATGTTCAGAAGAGATGGAAGATACGAGCTCATTGCTGCCGGTAACAGGGTTAACGAAGCCTTAGCTGCATTGGAGAGACAGCGAAACGTCAGCGCAACTGTACATTTGGCCGTACACAATGCAGAGTTGGTACCAACGCTGTTATACGGCAGCGAAAAATGATTATTACAGAAGAACAATGAAAGAAAGATGAATGCCATAGAGATGCGATCTCTTCGTAGGATATACGGAGTCAGCTTAGTAAATCAAATCTATAAAGAATGATGTACTAGGAAGGATGTCATAGTGAGAATGAAGATATTTTTTTCTTTATACTTTTATTAGTACAAATAACGGCTGCTCTATATTATTATATATTTGATTGTGATAAAATTAAGAAAATTTAAAAAAAATCAAGAAATTAATTAAAAAAAATCCATACATCTTGCACTGCATACTACTCTTCACAACTTTTAAACCTATAGGTAACATTTAATACTAATAATGACAAAATCTATAGTACTTGATCAGACTCTCACGACGAGGTGTCGTAAGGCGGTACGAGTGTAATCCCTGCTGGAGGCCGGTTCGACAATAAGCCGTCGATATTGAGGAAAATGGGGCGAGTGGGGATAAAAGAGCTTTGTTCCTATTCACAAGGTTTTAATGATTTGACATTGAATTTTTATGTTTTGTACAAGTAACTAGTTGTCGCTTGTGACGTTATTTATTGAGAAGTAAAATAATAGAGTCTTGTTTATCTGTTTCCATAGAAATTTTGAGAAATTCTCTCCTAAACTTACCTAAATTTCAATATTTAACTTGCTAAGTTCACTCAGTTACGGAAGGGTCTTACAAATACTCGTATATAAATAAATGTTACCAGTATTTTACATGGAAAATCAAATGTATATTATTATAATAAATTAAAGAAATAAACGCGCAATATGAATATTAATAGTTAGATATCTATTTAATTTTACATTTTCCGGAAAATAAACATTATTATAATAAAATATTAAAATTATCTTTTATTTGATTTCTAATTAATTTGCTGAGTTTCTATGACGTTAGATGAATAAGATAAAGCGTAAGATGAATCTCTTCTGTAGTGATATATGTAATGTTATTAAGTATTAATTTATTCTAAATTTAAAAATTATAATAGTATTTGCACTTCAAATGTAATTTTTAATAACTTCAAACCAGTATAGATAGTTTTCAATTCGACATAAAACATATATTTTTCATAAGTCATTTATAAGTTACGCGATTTATAAATGAATTTTGAATCAATTTTGCTATTTTTTTATTTTGTTATCAAAACTGCTTTTCAGAAAGAGGTCTTACGATATATGATCAACTGGCACGCTCGGAACGCCATAATAAAAGAACAGAACAGAACAGATCTTAACAGCTAAATAACTGACATTTTACCTGACTGGTACTATTCTGTTATAATATATTGATATAAGATTCCACTCAGAAAATAAGGGACTGTAATACACCTTAATTTCGTAGAAGTTGACTGAGAGCACTCAAGCCCTCTCAAGTAGAGTTTCCCCACAAGGACATTATTACCGTCTGATTTGTACAAAAGACCTCTACAAAGTTATAGAGCATTATATAATTATAGCTTTTTCCACATTTTCCCATAAGTTTAGTCTCCACATTAAAATCAAAGCTTAAAATTTAGGTCAAAATCTTCTTTATGGTGGCTGCAATGTAATTCAGCAACGTAAAATGATTTTATAAAACAGTTAGTTACTCGTACACATGAGACTGAGCCTCTAAACACAACAAGTTCGATTGTGGAAATGTTGTATTTAATATTTTCATTCCCCGCCATTGTGACCCAGCAAAACGCGGCGTTAAGTTCCGCCACTTAACACGCAATGGTTCTAGAAATCGGCGGAAACCGGAAAATGGAGGTCTTAATGGGAAGAAAGTGTCTAGCACTAGGTTTGACAGGTGTTAATGCAATACAGCATTCATTTTTCCTTAAAAGTGACGGAACCCTAAAAACGATAATAGAAGTAAAGTTAAATTGGTATATATTGATTGATATTTTCTTTATCAATAACAAGATACTATTCAACTGTTTTATATGAAATTCCTCATACAAAGAAAGAATTATCCAAATTGATTCAAGCGTCTTCGAATAATCGATGAACATACATTTTATATTGAGAACCTCCTTTTTTAAAAGTCGAGTAATAAAAAAAGTTACATAGCAACTTAAATGAGCTTTTAAGTAAGTGTCATATCAAACCAAGTTTTATTACCTACTTATAATATAAGCATATAATATATCAGCTTCACGCTGTATCCCGCACACAGCAGGGTAGGCAGAGGGAACATAGTGTTAAGACACTCCGCTGTGTGTCAGTGACAGAACTCAACGCTACGCTTTGCCTCGACACTAGAACGAAGAAATGGAAACTGGGGATCAAACCCCCAACAGTCGTTTTACAGCCACACGCTTGAGCCGCTGCGCCACGACGGCCTTTTTTATTTATTTTATATAATATATTACAATTAATTAATAATCATCAAGATAAGCACAATTCACAAAGACTATTGCTGGTATTACTGGTTAAAATATGTATTTTATATATAAATGCAAATTGTATGGGCATGGCAATTTATATTCTGTAATCGTAAATCGTGTTCGTATGCTAATTTTTCGCGAATATATAAAGTTTGTTTGATCTTTATATATCTTTATATCTTATTCTTTAAGCTATACTATTTTTTTTAATCTTCACTCTTTGTCCCACTCACAGCAGTGGGCAGGTAAGCTAGAACGAAGATATTCTGATATTCTGTTACCTAATTTCCGCCGAATTCTAAAGGCAAGTCTAGAGTGACGAAACTCAACGCCACGCTTTGCTTCAATGCTAGAAAATGAAACGCGAAAAAATGAAAAAAAAATGAAATTATTATATAGTTTATATATAAAATATGTAAAAAATATATTTTAATTTATTATTTATTATATTTAAATATTTATATATATAAAAAAATATATTATATTATATGTCATTTTCTCGAGAAGGAATCGAATTCATAACCTGTCGTGTTTGTTCGATACACTTGTGCCCCCTGCACCACGGCTGGCCTCTAAATAAAATAATTTTATTAAGTTAAATAACCCAGGCATTATACAAAAAGAGAACATTTCAATCGTTTGTTGCAATAATAACGTATCTGTTTTGACTTTTAAAAATATTTAAGGAGACGTGATCAATGTTTGTAATTAGTTTTTCAGCATATATTGACATATGTAACTGGTTTTTTTTATAGAAAAGTCTATTTAAGCTATATTAGCGACCCTCTCGCGGCTTTACTCTGTTATATTACAAATTTATTTATTTATTCGTCAGAATTACTCTCTTGACATAGTAACATTATCATTTTAAAAACATTTATCCATGCATTGAAAAGTAAAATTTCAGCCTGTACAACTATGTTATTTTATTTTTGTAACTGTATTTATATTAACGTAACTGTATTTAAGTTGGTTCATGAATAAAAAAACCGTCTGTCGTGGCGCAGCGGTACGACTCGAGGAAATGAAATATTTATTTACATCTATATTTCCTGGTATTCAACAAAAATCTAGAATTGCCACCAATATTAGTATAATATGAATTACTTTATATGTATTTTTTTATTATTTTTTTTAATTTGCTACTGTTATATTTCGATAAATTGGAAAAATATAACAGCTAGCACCATTAATAGATTTTCAATTTATAAATGTGTTGTAATCAGTTTTCTAAGCCCCAATTACGAACTGCCTGCGTAAGACTTCAACGCGTTATTCTCACATGTCGTTCAATATTGCAAACGTAAAAACACAATTTTGAAATATCGTATTATTACTATTCGTAGTAAGTTTATATTTATAATATATATAATTTTAATATATTTATAAAAATTTTGACAGAGAGGCAACAGAGGTACACCTGTTTTGCTTTTCTCTTTTACTGACTTTTCCTTCAACAAAATACATATAGGAATACAGCCATACATAATGAAAAATTTTTAAATATATAAACTTATTACTTCAGTTGTCCTAAGAGATATTTTTATTTGTAGTATTGTCCTCATGTTTATGACTCACAAATTTACATAGCTTCCATCTTAATTCATAGAAATATCTTAACAGCGTTAGAGTTATACAATTGTAACACTTATAATATTTCATTAGGGACTTCAATTCTTTAATTGTATAATATAACTTAGTAAATAAACCCAGTTTTGCAATAATATTAATCATTTATTTCAAATTTACATAATTTTTAAATACGTAAAAAACAAACAAAAAAAAATAAAGAGTAGTGTAGACAGAGCAGTGTATTCCCCACTTTCTGCCGAATTGTGAAGGCATTGTATGTTGAGTCGCAGTACTCAACGCCATGCTTTGCCTCGTCACCAGAGCGAAAAAATGGAAATATAAACGTAAATAAATATTTGACTTCCTCTAGTGGGGATCGAACCCACAACCGTCGCGTTACAGTCACACCCTTGTGACGCTGCGCCACGATGGCAATCATGCGTGTTTTAATTATTTTTTTTACAAAACGTTGGTTTTTCTCGTTTTCAGGAGATACAGAAAAATATGCCTCAAATATTTTACTAGCTTATTTGCTCACGTATGGCTCTCAGCAAATATATTTTTTCACTACAAAACGTGCGCGCTCCCCTAGAGACAATATAAAATATTACTTATTTTTATAGTAACGGAGTTTGAATGTTGCCATACATAAAGAACATCCAATCAATGATAACTCATGAATCCAGTGTACAAAAGGAATTCCATTTTTATTAAAATCAATGATAAATAAATATTTATGCATATTATCGCTTAATGCAGAGAAAAATCAAGCTTTAAGTCAACCCAATTAAAATATACGAGCACAAATTTCCATTAAAATCTCCGCGTAATCGAAGCCTGTAAGTTAGGTTAGGATACTTCCAGTAGATCTATAGTTATGGATTTAACACGAAGTGAGAACTTACAATATAAATAAAAGAATTAAATGTGAATAGTGGAAATTCCGAAGAGTGGTATTTCATAAGAAAAAAGTTACAAAAAGAAAATTCGACTAAGAGAGAAGCGCAAGCAGTTATGACGCAGAGGCACAAAGTGTGACTGTAACCGACTAGTTATGGGTTCGATTCCCACTCGAGGAAATAAAATAATTATTTAAAATTTATATTTCCATTTCGCTCTGCTACATGCCGGATATTTTATTTGACACGAAATTATGTATGCTTATGCCTGAAAACTTAAGTTTTATCAACTTTTCTAACTTGTACAATGTTTACCTTCTGTTGACCTACAATCCTGAAATTAGCATGGAAGTCGGAATCACCACGGCAGTTGGCGAGTACAACAACTTAACCGGGTTTCTTCGAACATGAGGTTAATTCTGTTAGCCCTATTGGCTTTTACAGCGACACCGGTTAGGTAGGGAAGAGGGTACTCTGTCCCTGAAGAAATGCAAGCATTAAGTGGCTGCCTGTGACGGCACGGTGATCGACAACTGTAAGGGCGCCCCGTGCGGGACTCGAACATCGGCTTGCGGCCGTCGAGCGGACTGAGGAATTTAACCGGTAAATCTGAAATAATATGTCCATAAAACTTAATAGTCGGTGTATTTGTTTTTATTGCTGTTCTTAAATAAAGAAAGTATTTCCTTTTTTAGCATTACACTGTATCCCGCGTACACCAGGGTAGGCAGAGGGAACTGAGCGTTAAGACACTTCGTTACCCATACAGAATTTATTTGATTTATTTAAAAAACCAAATACTATTAAAACAACTGTAAATTAATGAAAATTAGCAGAATATTTTGTTCATGTTACAAATATTTTTATATGAAAGATAATCATATGATTGATAACAAGCATGGCGAATGCAATTCGCGTAACTAGAGCTTCCGGAGAGCCAAGGCGACTGTGACAATAGCTAGAACGCGATCCTTACTAATAGTATTAGTGTAAAAATATTCTCTCTTTTTGATTTAATAGTTTATGTATCAAATATATTTAACTATATAAGTTTGGCTGTATAAGTTATAAGCTATATGTATAACAAAGGCACAAAGGTCTGACTTCGTGCGCTGCAAAATCGACTTGTTGTGGGTTCGATCCCCACTCGAAGAAGTGAAAATATTTATTAACGTTTATATTTCCATTTTCTTCGCTCTGATGTCAAGGCAAAGTGCGGCGTTGAGTTCTACCACTCAAAAGTGGTGAACAGAGTGTCTGAACACTAGGTTTCCTCTGTCTACCCTGCTATGCGCGGGATACAGCGTGAAGCTAAAAAAAACGATACAATATAAAATTTTATCAATGGAACTACTTACTATCTTACTCCGGTAAAATTTTCATAAGGCATATTTTTTATTATGTCATATTTATATGCGGCCAGTCATGGCACAGGAGCACAAGCTTTAACTGGAAGCACGATAGCTAGTGTGTTCGATTCCCACTTGAAGAAATGAAATATTTAAGTGTTTTCATTTCTTTTGGATAAGGACAAAGCGAGGCTGCAGTAAACTTTAGATTTTTTCAGTTTCACGCCCTCGCATCTGAGAATCTAGTGTTAAGACACTTCGTTCCCATTGAGACACTTCCGTTCCCCACTTTCCGCCGAATTGTGGAGGCATTGCGTGTTAAATGGCGGAAATCAACGCCGCACATTGCCTCGGCACCAGAGCAAAGAAATGCAATTATTAAATGTTATATTTCCTAGATAGGGAAATGAACTTACTACCTGTCGCGTTCACAGACACACGCTTGTGCTCCTGCGCCACAACTGACTTCCTTCTTTGAAACTTTCGATGGC
>DWGR01001029.1:0-17948 GCA_018247715.1 Heliconius burneyi
TTATATAGTGCTTATCTGATAAGAGATAAGGCAAAGTCGGTGTAATTCTTTGTATAGCGAGATTGACGTTTGACCCAGTCAGTAGCTTTGTCTAACACAACGATGCTAGTTAAGATAAGTCATATGGTATTGTTTTAACGACACTTGCTTACCCATTGTTTCGGTAAAAATACTATAATAGTATGGTATAAAGTGCTTTTAGAGGCTGTAATGTGGGCATTTCGTTTTTAAATTGTATTATTCTTAAAGAGAGAGTACCTATTATTATTTTTTTCAACTTATTTCAACTGTATCCCCAGATAGAGCAGTGCAGGCAGAACAAAACTTATTATTATACATTCCGTTCTCCACTTTCTTCTTTTTGTCAAAGCGAAGAAATGAAACGATTTTATTCTCTTAAGTGGAAATCGAACCAAAGGACGTCACGATTGCAGTCAGCTACTAACTAGTAGGTAATAGGTATATTACAAATTGAAATATTTCCTTAATTTGAATTTGAACCTACAACACGTCCTTATTGCCCTATTAAAATGTCAAATATATATTTGACTAAATCTATGTAGTTTCAGAGAACTTTTAAATTTCCAAATAAAATAGTCTATTATGTATAAGAGAACTTTCTATGGAAATGTGAACAACTTCTGTATCATTTTATAGGCATTTATTATTCTATTCGTGTACCTACAATATTTCTGATAGTCTTGTTGAGAATTGACTGTTTTTTTTCGTTTGCTTCACGCTTTTTCCGCATAATAAGATAGGCAGAGGGAACTTAGTACCCTAAGTTAAATTAAGTAAGACACATCGCTCCTCATTTAAGCCCAATTTTTAAAAATATTGTGAAAATATATATAATATATATAATTATTTTCCCGAATAAGGGCTTGGACCCACGACCTGTTTACAGTGAGATCTTTATTCAAATATATGTTTGCTACACCAGCTCAGTTCTGCTAAGAAGGGCGGGCGACAAACTCAACAGTTTCTACCAATATGAAAGTTTATTACTTTACAATAATAACTCGTAACACTACATGCGGGATACAGAGTGAAGATAAAAAAAACCGAATAAAAAAATCTTATGAAAATGAAGAGACCAACGCTCATTAATCCAAGAATGTTTTTTTAGATCTATTTATTTTTAAACAATGTAATAGTGAACACCAAAGGCTTGAACGTGAATGATTTTTATTATGTTTACTTGGCTTCAGGTTTTCGGAGAGAATCTAGTGATTAGTCACTATGTGTTATTTTCTTTATGGCTAAACTAATATTATAAAGCTGAAGCATTTGCTTAGGATATGTAGTATGATATACTCGTATCTATATATTACGTCACATTAATCTCAACCCTTTCTTTCCTAATTTTCAAGACATTGCGGAAGGATACATAAAAGTAATTTAAATATAACTATTTCCCCAAGTGGGGATCGTACCCACTACCGTCACGCTTACAGTTTGACGCTGTACCACTGCTCTACCATGGTCTCGGCATCATTCGATTATATAAACAAATCAAGATTTTAGCCCGAATTGTTGTTTTCTACGAAATAAAGTAGCATTCAATTGGGCCTTGTACTGTGTTATCCTTTGAATTGGTCGATAAAATCCTGTTATACACCTAAAAATAAATATATATTAAGTTATAGCTTACTCATTTCGAAATTTTAATAAAGTTCTTAAATTTATTTTATAATTTTCAGAAGAAATCGATCCGGTTAAATTTTTTAATATATCTTTTCATTTTTTTTGATTACAGTTAATGTTAGACTAGTTCTAATATATTTATTAGAAATTTAAAGAAAATTCGTATGGAGACCCTAATAAAAAGTCTATCTTTAAAATATTTTACATTGCCAAGCCGTACTATTGATTGAAGACTCTGACATCCAAATTTTTATGACGACAATAAGGAAAAACTAATTTAAAGTCAAATTATAGAGAGTGTTCTTTTATAATCCCTTTTTTTTGAATTTGCATATTCTACTCATTAAAAATATTTAGAGAAAGAGAAACATTATTTCAAGTGAGAATCGAACCTACATCCATCTTAATACTCGTACAACAAAGACATCATAAAATATATTTTTCTGGACTACAAGATTTATCATTGGCATGCTATGCGCAAGAGTTTATCGCTCGCTACTAAATTGATGTACGTGATGTGAATAGAAGGAAAATTAAATGTACTCGGGTGTATATATTGACAGGTTACTATGAAAAGTATAATAAAGCTACCGGAGTTCGTATAATGTAAAACCTATAAAAAATAGGTTTTGGGAAAAACAATGTTGGTTTCTTTCTTAACATGAGGTTAGGGCTATTAGCCCTATTGGCTTTTACAGCGACACTGGTTGGGTAGGGAAGAGAGTACTCTGTCCCTGAAGAACGATGTTGGTGTGGTCCTAATGAAGCAGTTCTGTTTCGAGAAAATATCTCGATTAATACGTATTTACTCATCTAGCTACTCAGCTTTTTTTTTTTTTTTTCGAACATGACATTAATGCTGTTAGCCTTAGTGGCTTTTACAGCGACACCGGTTGGTTAGGGAAGAGGATGCTCATTCCCTGGAGAGCTACTCAGCTTCACGCTACATTCCTTATATAGCAGAGTAGAAGGAACCTAGTGGTAAGAGCAGAGGGAACCTAGTGGTAAAGACCTGTTCCCTAATTTTCAAGACATTGCATAGTGAGTGACGTATAACTCAACGCCAAAATTTGTTTTGTTACCAATCTAAACTCTTAACCCTTTTACTTTCAGAAGGATAATGTACCGCTGCTCCTCGACGAGTAATTCTAGAGAACGGGTCACTTCTCTGTAAGCAATTATAAATGAAAAATATTTAGAAAATCTATAAAAGATTAGAAACTGCGTTAATACTGTTAAAATATTTAAGAAGCACAATTGTCTTTTACCAAATGATCATTCTAAACAGTAGTAGAAATTTATAAAAAACTCCCTATAGAGACATTAACAACAAAAATATTGGAAAAGGCGTATTAGAATGACGTAGAGCGACAAGAACGTATGGCTTAGTTATATGTGAGTTTGGACTAGCTTATTAGATGTTAAGAGTCTCGTTACGTTTTTTTATATGGTTTAAATATATATGTAACCTCAATTTCAAAGTGCGTAAAGCTGGATTTAATTTCATCCGTCCACCCATATCTTTGCAAATAACACGTGTTGATCTCAATCTACCTTAAAAATACGGCAGATACCCAAAAAAGCGTGTGCGCAATATCTCAAGCGTGTGACTGTAAACGCGACGACTGAGGGTTCGAATCCCACTCGATTAAATTGAATATTTTACTTTCTTCGCTCTGGTAACAACAAAATCGCAGCGTTGAGTTCCGACATTCAACACAAAAGTAGAGTGATTAAATGGAGTGTTTTTACGCTGTATCTCGCATATAAACAAAGGCAACCTAGAGCCTTTGTTTATATACGAGATACAGCGTGAAACTGCAAAAAAAGGGCATAAAACTAAACGAAATAATTTCTTAGTAGTAATTTCTTAATATATAAAATCAAGATCTTAGATTGTATTCCATGCAAGATATATTGTCTTATAAAATAGAATATTTAAATTGGAAAGAGCAACGTAACAATTGCCGGCCCTTCTCAACAGAACTTTCCCCTGCCTAACTGGGCGGGAAGTAGGAAAGGGAATGAATGTTAGGTATCCTGTCTACTCTATATGCGGGAAAAGGCGTGAAGCTAACTTATGATATTATTTCTTAGAAACTTTAGAATTAAAATCTAAATATAAATAGTAATAACTTTAACCAATCCCCTCCAATTCATTAGAAAAAATATACCTACACGAAACCACCTATTGTTTTTACTTACAATAAAAAAAAACAATGAATTTTAGTCTTTAATGTCATAGAAATAAGAAAAATGTATGGTAATATTGTACGAGCCAATCATAAACACATCCTGTGTACTTCGCGTTTAAATTGTTAAATTAAAAATCGACATTATTACTTTACATTCAATATATTCTGTATGTACGACTTAGAAATTATATTGTTCTTCGAACTTAGGCGTGTACACCTTGTTTATAGCTTCCTTTAACCTGCGCTTAAAATTAAAGTGCCTATGACATCATGGAGGACGTAGTTTTGAAACTTTGATGTGTAATTCGTTAGAATTACGCGATATTATTGTCATTTATAGTGAAAAACAGAATTGTGAGTTCGATTCTTACTCGGAAAAATAAATATTTAATATTTTAATGCAAAGCGCTGCTGAGCGGCGTTTGTATCTGCCACTCAACACGCAATGCTTCCAGAATTCAGCGGAAATGCGGATGGAAGTGTGTTAATGGGAACGGAGTGTACTGACAATATTTCCCAGGTCGCCTCAGCTGACCATGCTATTTGCGGGATATAGCATGAAGCTAGATAGATAGATATACACAATATCTTTAAAATATTGTCTAATATCTTTCCATATACATACGCGGATCTTGCATTCCGTTCTTTTTTATTTCTTTCAAATACCAGAACTTTTGTCGCATTCAAGCTTATGGCAGGGTTATCACCAAAACGTTTTAAATAAGTAAAATTACAAATTTTAAGCTCAGTCCATACGGTTTGCTTAATTTTTGTGACATTCCGTGTCATTAGTGCTGTTATCACATCGAAAAATGAGGATGATTCACTCGAGTAGGAATGGAACTCTCAACCGTCACATTTAGAGCCAGATGATGTGCCACTGCGCCACGAAGGCAAAAAGGCGACGCTATCTCTATATAGAAATTTAAAAAAAAATCAGTAAATAACTTGTAAATAAGACATTTATTAGTGGAACAGCGGGACGCCGTTATTACAATAAATAAAATAGAATATAAATGGTTTAAGTATTCAAAGAACTACGCAGGCGCAGACAGACGACATATTTTCTAAGAAAAAATATTTATTTGACTTCGGTCTGAGTTAATTTAGAGTATTATTTCAGTTAATATTTCACAATAAACTGCTTATTTTTTCTTTCACGCTGCATGCACCGCAATGCATAATTACCATAAATGCATGCATAATTACCATAAATGCATGCATAATTACCAAAAATTTAAAACGGATCTCAACTGCTGCTGAAAATGTATGCTAACATCAAGATATAAAAATATTAATTAATTCCTCTGAGTGGAAATCGAACCCACAGTCATCGTCTTTACAGTCAGACGTTGCGCCACGACGGCCTCAAATATTACTATTAGTATTGGAATATTAAATTAATTCAATCGCTACTGGTAGATATAATTTGAATTAGTTTTATGTGTTTCATACAACTACAGTAGGCTAATGTAGACAGACCCCATAGTGTGATATTATGTAGAAGTGACATACCGGATTCGAACTGCCACCTGCAGTGTTACTTAATTATGTTTAATGAAGAATCGTCGCTATCTTAGATAATTTATGGATCAAAATGGAAAAATTGATTTTTCATTACCTTGAAGAGGTTTTCATCTTTATCGTAGAAAAAATCTTTGTGTAAATTGTTGGCCTTCTTGGTCATCTTCTTCTCCAGATGTAGGTATACAAAAAACTGGAATAATAAGATTTTTATTTGCTTCTCGTATTTGAATGAGCGAAGTGGTGAACATACTTCAGATATTTTACCCTTTTTTTTAACGTAGATATGAAAAAAATAAAAATCATTAAAAGTAATATAAAATCATAATCGCGTCAATAAATTTGAAATAAGATGTTTATTTTAGATGTATTTGCTAATTTCCTTGTGTAATTTACATAAAAAAGTTAGAAAACGCCATTAAATTAGTTCTAAGGCTATTTAAATTACCATAATGTGTTAGAAAAACTTATAACTCGTAGTAGTCGATTGGTTTTTGGGCAAATACAATAATTGTTATGTGGTTATAAGTTTGATTACCGTGTTGAATGAAATGAGATTCGAAAATACTTATAAAAAGGTTTTTTTTTTCACCTTCACGCGTTGCCAGCTTGTAAGAAATTGGTTGAGCCGCGTAATTATGTGGGGACACGTTTGGTGGAAATTAGTTCCATAATGTGTACGTCCGTGGAGAAAATAATATGGCATATCCAATAGTTGATGTCAGCCAGACAGTCAAATGCTGATACTACTTCAAGTAACGTGCAAATCGGTAAAGAAATCTGATACCGAAATACGACTATAGAACATTATGTAAAAAGAACTTAAATAGAAAGGCACAGTAAGGTCAACGAGGCGTAACGTGAAGTTAGATGGCTGCGCAGACTTGATTTTAGGTATTTTTAATATATTTTACCCGAGTACACAATGCGCAAGAGTTCAGAAAGCCCAACTCACGGCGGCCACGACTCGTCGACCGTATTGTAGGAACCTACACATCTGGTTGCATTAGGGAAATCTCGAACCCACAACCTACGCTCTGAAACACTACCACTAATTTAACACTAATATTAAACACATATATATGAAACTTGCATAAACAACCAAATTTTATGACAAAAATTTAAATAAACGACACAAAATTTTGTATTTAAATTGAGTTATGACTAAAATCCATCGTGCAAATGTTGTTTTGTAATATTATACTGGTATCTATAGGTTTATTTTAATTTTAAAGTATCTGCTTCAACTTTGTGTGAAAATAGACTACGTTGCTCAATAATAAGTTAAAAAATAACTTATATTAAATAAGAAATAGGTGTATATAAGTATCATCTTATTTAACCTTCATGCTGTATCGTACATAGCAAGAAAGACAAAAGAAACCTGGCAATCTAGTATTCAAAGACTCTGTTTCATTGAATGGCGGAACTCAACGCCGCGCATAGCCCTGTTAACAGAGAAGAAATGAAAATATTAAATAAGCCCACAACCATCACGCTCACAGTCACACACTAATGCCACCGGGCCACAACGCCCTCATAACATATATAGATATTGTTGTTAATACACCTATAACTTTTCCCCCAAGTGGGCTTCGAATCCACTCCCACCACGTTTGTTTATATGGCAACTGAGTGGTCCTAGTGTCATATATCGCACATAAAGACTCACTAAAGCCACAATTTGCTGTTGATTCATAGGAATGAAGATTTTATGGTTGTAAAATGACATGGAAACGATAATAAATAAACGCGCCTTATCAAATGACATCGGTAACTTGGATATAGTAATAGTGGATATGGCATATTTTATTGATATTTATAGCCACTAGATAGACATTACTGGCGGAAAATAGGGAACGGAAGCGTCTTAACAGGGACGGAATGCCTTAATATTAGGTTCCTAGGTTCATCTGCCTCCCCTATCATGTGCAGGATATAGCGTAAAGCTAATATAAATAAAATAAATTCACTTTTCACTTATGTAGACCAATTATTGAAATATATACCGTACAGTAATTTTTACAGATATTCAGATAAAGTAAGTGAAATTGATAGTATAAGTACTAAAAAACACGTTTTTTTTAAATCGAATGTGAGGAGCACAAACTCGATATGCTTACTAAGAGGCAGTTCCATTAGCCATCTTCCAGTTGCCTCATCAGACCAGCTCGATAGTACCATGATATTGTATTGTCATGACTATATAATTGCCAGGTTTAATGATTATATGAAAATTAGAAGTGCGAGTAATTCAGATTCTTAGATTTTAGTACATAGTGTGCCCTTGGAGTGATTTCTATGGGAGCAACAAATTGCGATTTTTGATTTTACGACTAATATACACGCAAGCAAAGTTGCAGGTGTGGATTGGTTTTATAATCTAATAAGCTTATATTATTTTAAAGTTAAAGTTTTTTTTCGCAGCTTAACACTGTATCCCGCCATATATTCATCAAAATATTTACGTGGTATCAAAGTATCTCAAATTTATCACATACAACATTGTTAGACCATGCAAAAGCTTACTTTCTTAATTATTTAACATAAAATATAAGCCTTTCTTCTGATTTACGTTTTATGCCATAGGTAGAGAGTAAAACAACTCAGTTCTTCCTTTTTCACCTTAAATCAAAATATAAGTCGCGTAACTCAACGCCGCGCCTCAATAATTGAATTGATAAATTCATTATTCAGTTTATGAGCATATATTTAATTTTACATAATTTTTAGACCAAGAACCAGAGATGAGAGAGTTCTAGACTCTCTCATCTCTGGTTCTTGGTCAATACAGATCAATGATACAGTATCAATAATACTCGAGAAAGGTAACGTAAAAGGCACGAGGACCCCTCAGACCATGTATGTTATGAAGAGATTGATCACACGAGGCGAAAGAGGTGTGCAGAGACCCTATAGCGTTTGATAGTCGGTGCTTTCTTGCTACCCCGGTAGGGATAAAGCGTGAAACTTATTTTTTTTACCAGGATCAACGTGCCATTTAGTTTCATCGCGCTAAAAGGTAGTACAATTTCCATTTGGGACGATAATTGTATTTTAGATTTAGTTAAATAAAGTCTAACACTAGGTTCTGTTACAGGGTTCATCGAATGATTTGCTTACCACAAGGATATTTTGGTCTTTGTATTTCTTTATCTAAGAATATTACACTTCCAAAATAAATACATGTCCTTGATAGACCTATTTTTTTCTAATCAAGCAATTCTTGAGGTTCTCCTGTCTCTCTCACATGTGGGGTTCCAACCCATAATAAATGCTTTAATAACAAGAAACCCTTAAATCTTAAATTGTAGTATAACAATCTATAGGAACCAACTTATTCACACATCCCTATTGCCCAAGATTATTGAACAATAGCAGTTTGCGCCTACGCACTTACTTAAAACCTAGAAAACATTCGAACATCAACCAAAATACTTCAAAATAAAGTTCACTTTCCATATTAAACACATCACGTGATTTACTATAATCGATTTAAAGTGATAAATGGTCGCCCAAAGACACTTATTTACAAAATCGGATAAATCGTAACATTTATATTATAATACGATACAAATGCTAATAAAATGCAATTTTAAATTTAAACATCGATTAAATGAGGAATAAAATTCGATTTTACAAGATTTGTGGTTGGATTTCAATAGGTTTTTATTGGTTATAAAGCGTTAAACGATGTCATCGTGGTGTTGAGTATTATTTGAGTGGGCGCGATGGTTGTGGGTTTTGTTCCTCCGCTCTAATGCCTTGGGCGTATGATTGGCCACCACCCCAAAATAGCCATGAATCCACTCCAGATTCTTAGGGACAAAACAATTAATTAAATTTAAATAATTGTTCGAACTGACAAAAACCGATACACGGAAAGATTTACTTAAGTTAAATTTCAGATTTTTTTTTGCTGAATTATATTTTCTTATTTTAAACTAGAAAACTCAAAATATAAAAATAAAATTCCTTAAATTAAATAACGCTAATTTAGTGTCATTAAAAATTGTTGTTAAAATGTTTTACGTTGACGCTACTTTAGTGTTGGTAAATTCATTCGTGTAATGATTTTCATCTCATGAAATTTGATACAAAGTGAGAACTTACAATACAAATAAAGAAAAAAAAACATTTCTTTTTAGGTATTTCATAGAAAAAAAACCATCACAACATAAGTTTGCTAACCAAGGCGAGAAAATGAAAATATTGGCTTCCCAAGAGTGGAAATTAAGCCCACGGTGATTGCTTTTATACTCGTTACGCTCCGTGTCTCTACGCCTTATTTGGCTCCACAATTATTAATAGAAACATATCAGCTGGACCGTTCTTATATAATTATCTTATTATTACAAGCAGAGCCGACAGAAAAATTCAATTTTAACAAATTTCTCTATTTTCCCCAATATAACTCACCCAATTTTGGTAACTTTGTATGGACAAACGGAAAAATGTGCGTTTAGACCTTACCGCGAATCAAACTCACGACTATCACCACCACTATACCACAATTTATATTCCATATTCCATACTTAATACTTTGCCTTAGTACTTATTTATTTCAATAAAATTACAAAGATAACATAATATTTATATACCTAATAAAGAATTACTTCCATACTGGGCGAGCTCGACAGACGGACAGACATTTATATTAAGAAGAATAACTTATCTCCCTTATCATAATCTAACAAAAGATCACAATAGAGTGTTACAGCATCATCAATATATTATGTTACACTGCCGTGGAATAGTTTTGATACTTTTTATGTATTTATTGATTATATTAATATATCGATTTTTATATAGCTTAAGCATTTAGCACGCTTAATCCCGCTTATAGCAGGCAGAAGGGTAAAGACGTTTCCTGTTGAATGAAGGTACCTACTCAACGTAGCGCTTTGTCTTGTAATCAGAATGAGAAATATAAAATAATCCATTTTCCTGAACGGGAATCGAACACGCAACCGTCACGTTTATAGTCATGTTCTATGCCGCTAAGCCATTACGGCCTATTTATATAATATTCGTAATATAATAAAAAGATGAAATATCAAGACCAAATGCTGAGACGCAATCCGAGTTAGAAGGTGTGAGTTGTGAATTATATCGCAGCGGGAAGTTCCTCGAATGATGCGCCGATATCGCCAACGCACTGACGGATAGACTGTTAATCTACTTGGTAGTAGTAGTGTAGACATGGAGAGGTCCAAGTTCGATTTTCTTTTTCACTAGGTTCCCTCTGCCTGCTCTCTTTCACGCAGGGCACAACGTGAAAAAAATCTTTAAAAATTCTTCATACTGTTCTGGCTTAAGTATTGCTTTCACAGAAAGCGGGGGGCGGAGTAATCTTTCACTAAGTTTAATGAAATTATCAGCCTGATACGAATAATAATAATAATAATACATTATCCCATCTTGGTAGGGTAAGCAGGGAGAAACTGGGATATGGGTGGGAGTAGAAAAACAGATTCATTATACTAATTAACATGTTATGTTCAAACATACGGTTAACGGAGTGTCTTAACTCTACTCGTAGCTTCTCTTGCTTTTTTTAACTTTACAAAGTTTAAAAGCAAGAAATATACAAATAAAAAAAATATCTATCTGTACATATATTAATTTCAAAGATTCTCAGAGGTAAGCAAGCGTGAAGTGAATCATAACTTATGTCAATACAGACAATCAATCAAATCTCCGGGTTCCGCATATCGTTTTGTTTAGGGGACTCCCCGTCGCGACGTGATTCACATTCACACCTCCATTTATTGTATTATAGATACGATTTAGTTTATTTTTATAATCTGTTATAATCGATTTAATACTAACATTTCGATACGTAGCCTAAGCATCGATTAATTTATTTGTTTATATTTGTAGTCTGACTATATTTGTGTGGCGAATATAGGGTATGTCAAATCTCATGCTAAGTGTAATTAGTCCTATGATTAATCACAAGCGTGTTAGGAAAAGCAGGAAACGCTTAAAAAAATTAATTAAGATTTTAAAATAATACCTATTAAAATAAAATTAATTATTAAAAAACAATATTTAAATAAATTCGTATTCGTGACCTTAGGAATCCTTTTACACATTTCTTTCCCGCTTAACGCAAAGCGTCCCATCCCTTGATGCCGCAGCAGGATAAATAGACAGAACTTAATGTCAAGATACTTGTTCTTTCGTTTCGTTCTCAAGTCGCACGAGGGCTGCAACTTGACGGTTGAGAGTTCGATCCCCATTCGGGGGAATCAATTATAATTTATTAATATTTTAATTTCTTCGCTCTTCGGCACCAAGGCACAAGCCCGGCGTTGAGTTCTGCCACTCAAAACGCAATGAAATGAAAAATTCGGCTGAAAGTGCTGCACGGAGTGTCTTAACATTAGGTTCCCTCTGCCTACCATGCTATATGCAGGATACAAGGTGACGCTGATTTATTTATTTTTTACATATTGGTAAATAATATGCTAAAAAATACAACAAGAAGAAAAAGAGTTAGAAATGAAACATTAACAGATAGACACATCACATAAAATTAATCGAACCCAGCACACGGTACCTCAAAATGACACCCAACACCGCTATTACTATACTATAAATAAACTTATTAGATAATAAATTAACCAAGGCTAGACATTAAGAAGAAACATATATTAAATAACGTGGTGTCGTTCCTACTCGTCGTATTATATAACTTACTTATTTTTAACCTCACGCTGTATTCCGTATATGCTCGTGTGCTCATGCAAAGGAAACTTAACCTTAATACACTTCTTTCCCCGCGCACCGCCAAATTTTTTAAACATTGCATATAGAGTGGCGGAACTCTACGCTGCGCTTTGAATTGTTGTCAATGCAGAGCGAGTAAATAAAATAAAAGAATTAAAAAAAAACATTTTAATTCGCAGTTATGCCTTCCAGTCCAGCATCAAACAATTCAGTGTTACAGCATCAGCAGTTAGACGTGGATCCGTTTTTTAATGAAATAATTCAAATTATTTATACTTTTCCTTTTTTTATCTTTTTTTCTTTACAAAAAACTTTACAGCAAGAATACGATGGTTGTGATTTAGATCCTCACCAGGGATAATTTCTAATTAACTTAGGCTGGTAACAAGATAAAACGCGATGTTGAATTAGTCGACGTCTATAAAATTGAATGGAAATCGGGGAAAAGAGTGTCTTAACACTAAGTTATTATACTATGCGGGATACACTGAAAAGCACTAAAACAAGAAGAAAAAAAACCAGTAGAACGTGTAAAAAACCAAACATTCCAATGGAATGTCCCGTCATGGATAACTCAATCTAACACTGTACGCTATGTTAATGTGGGAACGATACTTTATAGTATAAAGTTATACATATAAAGTTTATACGTATTTACATTTTATTTAATAGTTATAATGGTTGATCTGAGGATATTGGTTAGTCTGGACAAGAGGGAATGGATTTATCTACCCTATTTTATAACTCTATATAAATAACCTTCTATCACTAATTAGGAAAAAAAAACTAAATATTTGATTATGTTTACTTGATGTAATTTTCTTTCAATATTTTTAGAAGAAGTTAAATAATATTTTTGTAAAAAAATGGAAAGGAAAAATGAGCTACCTTCAGTTCTACTACGCGATTAAACGCAATAAAATCAAGCCATTCGACACTACTAATGAAACCCGATCGTTCTTTTAGATTTAAAGAAAAAAGTTGACATCTAAATAGAAACGAAATTAGCTACTTATTATTGTTTTATGTTAACTAATATTGTTTTTACCTTCACATTGTATCCCGCACTTAGCAGTTTAAGACGAGGGAACCAAGGAACCCAGTGTTAAAACACTCCGTTCCCACTAAAATCCTTCCCCACTTTCCGTCGAATTCTGGAGACATTGGTTTGAGTTCTACCACTCAACACACAATACCTTTAGAATTCTGTAGAAAGTGGGGATCGGAGTGTCTTAACACTGGATTCCTTTCTGTGTGCGGGATACAACGTGAAGCTGACTTGATATATTTACAATAAAAAGAAAGCTGTTGAAATCGATTAAAAAATAATAAAATATTTATATTGTTAAAAATTGTTATATGGTAAAATTTTATCCATTTTTCCGTCCTCCGTCATTCGCCGTCTCTCTTCTGTCGTCCGCCATTTGTCGTTCGTCTGTAAACCAAGAGTGCGTGGTAAGATAAGCATGGAGAGACCTCGGTTGACATTGGAGAACATAGCATACATGATACTGGAGGAAGGTCACGTAAGGAGCTTGAGAAGTCCCAGAGTACCTATAAAGGGGTTGATAGCAGTGGTCGAGGTCTCACAGGCAGCCACATAGTGCTTGCATTTCCTCAGGGACAGAGTAACCTCTTACCCTCCCCCCGCGTCGCTGTAAAAGCCAACAGGGATAGCCGTATTAGCAGCATTAACCTCATGATAAAAAAAATGGACGAGGCAAAACACCGTAGCTTTTGGCGCTCGGTTAAGCAAAAAACACTATATATGAACATACGTACTTACATAGCATGATTAGTACATACGCATATACAAAAAGAAACAACTTATATCTTTTCGATTGTCATACAATTTTAATATATTTAAGCATTGTAAATATCATATTTCTAAAATAAAAATATCTTATAGATACTAAAGTATTTACAACATGAAAACAACGTAATGATAGTAAACTACTATTATTTATTAATTTACATGTCAGTTTTGATATTCATAAAAATATGTTTATTGAAGGTGAATATTATTTACGTCCAAAGTGATAGTGTGCATACAAATCAACATAAAAAAATACTTTTTTGGCCTTCCTGCCGCAGTAGGACAGCTACTGAGCGTAAGCGATGGTCACAGGTTCAATTTCCGTTCGCAGAATTGATTATATTCAATTTCTAGCTAGCTCTACTATACAGGTTCTGACTCCATCGTCAGATCAGCTGGATAATATCAATTGTCACTTAAGCTACGTATACCTGTCAAGTTTCATGATGATATATCGACTTATTATAAGTGGGTTAAGTATATTCATTATCTTATGTTTTTTTACGCAATGCCTTCGGAGTTCGGCAGAAATTGGGGAACGGAGTGTCTTAACACTAGTTTCCCTCTGCCTACCCTGCTGTGTGCGGGATACAGCGTGAAGCAGATTTTTTATGTTTATTTTGCATAGTTACAAGTCGACACAATAAAAGAGTGTAAATATAATAAAGATTTTATTGATTTTTGAATATTCTAGATTACTTTTTGCTACAAGTTAAAAAAAAGGTATTGGGAAAATCAAAAATTAAAACAGACAAAGCCACGATCAGAAAACTAGTTCACCAGGTGATACATAAAAAGTTCTTATCTCGGATCATTACAGAAACAATTTACCTTATTTAAATGTATTTTCGATACACGATTCAATTTGTCTCTCGATTAATAATAATAATAATTGTCCACAAGTCATGCGTTTTTATTGTTACGTTCACGCGCTGGGACGTTTATGTCTTATTTAAACTTTGTTTTACTTAATGTTGTGCCGTAATTGAAATTGGAGTCGTTTATAAATATGTACGTCGAAAAATATATTGAGGCCCTCGTGGCGCAGCGGCACAGCGTCTGATTGTAATGCGGTGGTTGTGGGTTCGATTCTCAATCTGGGAAATAAATTATATTCTTTTCTTCAGTCTGGTAACGTGATACAACGTGGCGACTACCACCACTAAATACGAAATGTCTCGAAAATTGAGCGGAAAGTGGGGAACAGTGTTTAAATATTTCGTAACCTCTGCCTACCCTGTTACAAGAAGTATACAGAATATTTTTATAAATTTGTTTTTTATATTAATAATGTAATATAAAGTTGCTTAGTAATTATTAGGATAATATGCACTGTTTCACTGTTAACTTTTTTTTCAACTACGCACTTATCCCGCACATAGAAAGAAGGCAGTGGAGTGCAGTTCAAAAGGGGAATTTAGTGTTAAGACACTCCGCTTCCTACATTCTACAATTTTATAGATATTACGTGATAAGTAGCCGTGCTCAGTCTACCAGAACATGGAAATATAACTAATTCATTTCTCCGAGTGAATTCGAACATACAACCGTCAAGCTAACATATTTACGCTTTCCCATACTCTTTTATTTAATGACTATATTCATATTACTTATTGTCATTTTCCTCTTTCAAGAAAAAAGTGGAGAACGGAGTGTGTTAACACTAGGTTGTCACTGACTACCCTGGTAGTGCTAATAGGTTATACCCATATATATAACATACTATTCCGGGTACCTGTCGGTAATGGCAGGGACGTACAGACAGACAAATTTATAAGCCGCCGCTAACGAGATGTAAAGTGGGTCTACTTGGAGATGGTTATAAATGTTATTTTTATTTATTATTTTGTTTCGCTTCACAGTAGTAGTGGACAGAGAGAACTTAATGCTTCGTTTTCCAGTTTCCGTAAAAAATTGTGTTAGATTGCAGAGCTCAACGTTGCATCGTTTTTATGTCATTGTTCGATTTTTGTGATATTTCTTTGTAATTTCTGAATATTATGCAAGAAAAAGTCAATTTTTATTAATAGGTGTACATTCACTTTGTAGAATTAAAAGAGGTGAGGCATAATTCTCAAAGTTTTCTTTAAAATACTTTTATGTGTATATTTTTGAGAAAATAAAATAAAATTTTATTTAAAAAAATATTACAAAATTACAAAATTGTCGAGATATCAATAATTGCACAAAATTTCAGAGAGAGAGTTAATATTAAATTTTGTGTATACATTACAATAAGTTTTTCATGCAAATATTTAGAATTATTTTTTAAGCTTTAATATGTTTTTATATAATAAAAGAACACATATAGTATTGGTTTATTATTATCTTAACCTATTCAAGATTTAAGCAAAGAAAACCAAAGTAATATAAAACTAAGTATTAAATATCACGACCATGTTTTTTACTTTGAAGCGTATAACGAACTCAAATAAAACAAGTGTTTAAGACCAAACAAATAAACACACAGTATAATGTGCAGGTGTGAATGAACATTGGGCTCATGGGGAAGAGATGAATATATACGAAATTCCATAAGAGAGAAAGAGACAATAGATGGTACTAATATGAGACAATATAATAAAATCGATTTTTCTATCGATTATTGAAACATATATATCGATGTGGTATATTTGTCAATTTTATATTAAAATTTATTTAGCTTTATTTATGTTTATTTTGTTTTATTTAACGTGATTTCTTCGGAAATAATAAAAATAAAGCATTGGCAATTGAAAATATATTTACTTAATCTCTAAATCTTGATTCGCATTATTTTGATTTCCTTTCTCTGATAACAAATTTAAACGCGACGTAAGGTACTGCTATTCACGCTATCTCAAAAATATTATAAGTAGGGGAGTATTAGTGAAGTAGGAAACTTCTCATCCTAAAGTAGGGACAGTTTTAGAACTAGGATCCCTCTGCCTACCTTGATATGTGGGAAAATGAGAGAAGCTACTTTGTTTTTGTAAAATAAAAATATTTGCCGTAAGCCTATATCGAACCAACAACTATATCTACTCACTTTTACCTAAGACTATAAGAAGGATTTTTAATTTTAAACTTTGGTACATTTTTTACTCTAAATGTCAACATCCGGTCAATTTAATTTAAATTAGTATCAAAAAATAACACGAAAAAAGTTTCATAAAATATGTAACGTCGAATGATCTTCGTTTCTCTTTTCCATATCTTTATTTTTAATCGAATCGAAATAAAAATTAATGAATTTGCCGTAAACCCCGATACGTAATGTCACAGGTTAATAAAGTAATAACCGACACGTATTTGTGTAAGGCGATGTTGACAAGTGACAGTTTGATTTTTTAAAAGATAAATTGGTATTTGGATAAAGATCTAAATGTATACAGATTAAAATAATTGTTTTATAACAAATAAAATTATAGATTTTACTTACTGTCTGGATTAGACTGGACCTATTAATTTCTATATTTAATTAAATAAAATATTATAATATTTGAAAACCCAGGTAGGTAATAAAATTACACTTAATACTTAAAAAAGCAAATACTTCAAAGAAAAAATAATCATGACATTAAAAATCCAGACCATCCCGTCGGTGTGAAACAGCTTAAGCTTTACGATTTTATTAAATTTTATCTCGACAAAGTTTATTATAAATATATTAAAAGCAAATGATCGTTTTAAAGTACTAACGATACCGCAATAACGTAACGTAAACAAGAGTGGTGCAGAGTTTCACTTAGATTGGTCAATTTATATATTGTTTATATACGACACCATATTCGACGTGGTCTGATATATGACGTGGTGCAGTTGGGATGTCTGTTCACTCCATAGTTGTGGGTTCAAATAATTTTTCATCGAATAAGATGCGTCTTAGATTACACCAGTCTATTTAGAATTAAACATGAAAATCTTAACAGTAATAAAACTTCCCCGGTGTTATAAAATGATATAATATGTATTAAGTATGTGTTTTTTTTTAGTGGAACGCTCTGGTAAACGGAATGCGCACTCAACGCGCACTATCTCGGAAATCGGCC
>DWGR01001030.1:0-17940 GCA_018247715.1 Heliconius burneyi
CGTGATACCCATTTAGGAAATCCGTAGAATGAAGGTGGGTACATTGAATAAATTAGAGACTACTTAACTTAACTTTAGAGAAGAAGTAACAGTTAAGTTATTTGAATAGAATATATTCAAGGGCAAAGCAGATGAAATAATGATGAAATAGGTAATCCATTTTGATATTAATATGATATTTAGGGCTCGATATCTAACTGCATCATTCTCGTGAACATTATTTTGGCAACTGTACACAAAGCGGGAACATTTTGTAATTAACTGATATGCCTAAGTTATTATAAAAAAAATACACCTAAAAATGTAGAAAATTATTTTGTTATTCAACACTTTAAAACCATTTTTATCATAATGAATATTTTATTTACATACATCCATATGTACATAAAATGAATGTAAGTCCTTGAATCCTTTAAAAGAAAGAGTGTCACAAGCTTGTAGATTTTATAATTTAATAAAAATAATAAATAAAGCGAAATATATCAACAATCAGTACACAATAGCTTCGACCACAATATTCGTAGATGAAGCGGACGTGCACTACCCTACTTTCGCCGGTTACATCACGTTATATAAGAATATTTATTATTTTTCTTTGTTGCCGCATATGGTATACGGGTCACTGTTTAAGGCTATCCTTATTTTCGAATCCGCAGCCAATTGGCATTGTGTATGGCGTGTGCCAAGCGTCTGGTTGGTATTCAATATTTATTTATTCTTACTATGTTGTCGTTATGAACATATGTGCTGTTTTTTTGTCTTATCTATGATATAATAAAACAATATACGCTAAATGCTTCCACGTGCACATCTCCGGAACGTCATCTGCTGAACGGATTTGAATGATCTTCTTTGAGTTGTATCTATAACTATTAGGCTTGAAAGAACAATAATTTTGAATACTGGTACGACTAAAAGGAAGGAAGTGTGATGCGTATTTTCTGATGGCATAAATAATTTAAGATATGGAGTGTCTGATGTGGAACACTTCGAGACTAAGCAGTAAAGAATATGAGATTGGCGCTATAGAAAAAGCATGAGATTTTAAGGCAAATCTTTGTGAGCCATTGTAAAATATAAATCAAAATATGAGCCAAAATGTATGATAGACTGAAAAAGAGATTAAAATAATGTTGTTCAGTTTCTCTTTACGAGATATCAGGAGATACCTCGTGATTATATTATAACACCTCGTATTATGAGATAATTAAGAGGCATACTTCTCCATGGCAGAGTTACAATTACAACCTTACGATTATGGATCCGATCAGTGTTCAGTGAAAAGATTTTTTTGTATATCTTTGCTCTGGGAGGACAAAGTGCTGCGTTAAGTTCCGTCACTCAAAAGAGTGTTCTCTGTCTACTACGCTTTATACGAGATACGACGTGAAGCTGTCCAGCTACAACAGCTAACATATTAAATAAATAGGTTTCGGTGTTTGTGTGTAGTTAGGGTAAAAAATTTGGATATTTATCAATGAAAATAACCAAAGTATTTTAGTATATAATATATGTGTCTTTTATTATATAATATATAATTCATGTGTCTATATATTATGTTTAATTTGAATCTGCGAAAATTTGTAAAACCACATTACACTACACTAGCCTGTATTTTTTTAAATTTAATTTAAGTAAAACTATTAAAGAACTATTGTGGCCAGTCGTGGCGCAGTGGCACAAAGAGTGCCAGTAAACGTGACTGGTTGTGGGTTCGATCCCCACTCGAAAAATGAAATATTTTTTACATTTATATTATCATTTCATCGCTCCGGTATGGAGGCAAAGCGCAGCGTTGCGTTTCGCCACTCATAACACAATGCCTCCAGAACTCAACGGAAAGTGGGGAACGGAGTGTCTTAACACTAGGTTCCCTCTGCCTATCCTGCTGTGTGCGAATTAAAGCGTGAAGCTAAAACTAAGTTTAATTACTTGCAAAGTCAACCATATCAATACAATAGTGATAAGACAATGGACAACAATGTTAGAGACAATTAATTACCGTGGCATACCTCGCATTATCGTAGTTCATTAGAAGTAGACTGTTATTAGATAAATGGACAGCAGTCGCCCTCTTCCTGTACTTAGCTCAGAGCTTGTTCTGAGGACACCCGTGGGCAGCGTTACAGTTATTTAGTTTGTTTGATCTTTCTTTGTTAGAATGGGAGAACTCTACTTGGCAGCAGACGACTAGATTGGTATGTAGGTTATAGATTTTTAATTCTAAGTTTTGTTTTTAATATTTAAATTGAGCCGTTGGTAATAAATATTTTGTTTTCTGTTATATTCACTTGACAGCTGTGTGCGAAATGAGGTACAGAAAATGGAAATGTTGAGATAACACCCATTTATAAAATTATATTATCTGTATTATATAACTATACTATTGAAAAAAATATTATTCATATTTTTTTAAGAATATTTTTTGTAATTATCAAATAAATTATTGTAAGATATAAAAAAAAATTAAAATGTTTTTAACCCAAATACACGAGGAAAAGATTAGGTATTTGTTAATTCATTTCCGACTTTTACATAATATCCGCTTGCATTATTAATTACGTATTCTTGCGTGTTATTTATATTTATTTGCTTCGTAAATGTTGTTTTGACACTAATAACCGGATGATATAATTATGTGTACATTACTTGTTCTTTCTTAAGGTCCTCGTGGCGCGGGGGTGTGACTATGACGTAACGGTTGTGGGTTCAGTTCCCACTTAAGTGAACGAATGATTGCTTATTAATATTTTTTTGAATATTTTCATATATATATATCGACTGCTAAGGAAGGTTTATGTTTTTCGCGCGTATCATGTAATATTCTTTATTATCTCATATCTCCAGAACCGCTGAACAGATTTACATAATTGAGGTATCGTTAGATTTGTTTTAGCAGCCCAAGTGTTCTTAGATAGGTGAAGTTAAAAAAATAATAATCATGGCGGCTGTGGGACGCCATTGGACCTAGTGAAAAAATATTACCTTTTAATATTTTTTTAATAGTCCTTTTATTATTTTTAGTGTAGTATTTTTACCTTGTCTATACCTACTAGAAATTAAATACTTCTATCTTCTTTTTTATTATTTACTGTATTTTGAATCAAATTAAGCATTATATTTGTATTAATCGTTCTATTCTAATCAATTTAAGGAGATACGAATATAACTGCCCTCGATTCCTTATTAGCGCAACCGTCAATACTTTCTTGTTTGATGAACGGCCCCGGATAACAAAAACGAGAGTACAATAACAATTACAACGAGAAAGCCTCGCAATTACTTTGGAAAGTGGTCTACTAAATGACCTTTAAATTTGGTGGCGCCAAAGAAAGAAAAACCAACCCGATTGAAATGTACATTCATTTTGATAGAGACAAATTACAGTATAACTGAAGTTGCAATAACAATTATTTTAAATTATTTTAGTCGGCTACGTTGCTTACTTATTATAGGAAGACATCTATTTTTTCTAGATTTATCCCGCGTATAGCAGGGTAGGCAACCTAGTGTTAGGACATTCTGCCTCCCACCATCCGCCAAATTTTCGAGGTATAGGTACCGGGTGCTAGACCGAAATAATAAAATTTAATAAATAATAATACATTCCTTGACTGGAAACCGAACCCACAAGCGTCGCGTTACAGTCACGCATTTGACGACGGCCACGACGGCCTCAAATAGTATATAGGTATAATAAATTTTATTATTTATACTGTAAAAATACAACCATTGCGTGTTGTACCATATCCCAAATATATCAAGATTTTTTGTTACACAATGTCTCTATTATGATTTAATTAAACAAATTGCATAAGGTAATGCTATCTCTATGATCATCTAAAACTTTACATTGTTCACCTTCTATTGCCACCACCACCAGCTACTGATATTGAACTTCAAAGAGAACTGATTGCAGCAAGGTCTGTTACGGCACTTGACCAAACAGGTCATGGGTACTGACTGGCTGATTGTAAATTTGTATTAATTATATAAAGCATATCGTTTCTTTCTTACTATTTATGCTGACCTCGAACTTTAGTCAAATTTTTAACATTTGGCATTGATCGACGTATTGCTCAGCGAAAGTCTGCGGGTCACGAACTGACAGTTCACGACTTTGACTTCGTTTCTAATCAGTAATGCGTTAAATGCACTTTCTTTCTATTAGTTTACATTAACTGTCATTATTTTTAGATTGTTTTTTAATTATTATTATTTAGCTTCCCGCTGTATCCCGCACGTATTAGGGAAGGTAGGGGGAATCTGGGAACCTAGTGGCACGGCACTACCGTTTCTCACTTTGCGCCGAACTCTAGAGGCATCGCGTGTTAAGCGGTGGAATTCCACGCAAATCAAAATTACAAAATAATATTTACACGCCACCCTCTGAATTGTTATCCCTCTGGTAGGAGCAAATAAAAATATCAAATATTTCATTTCCTCAAGTAAAAATCGAGCCTACTACCTCTTCCGTAAAATTTAACAAAAGTTAAATAAATATTTGGTTAACTTCACACGTGATTTATTACCATAGGAGCCTTATAACACGAAGAAAGCTAATTTGTGTACGTACCGAAGTAAAATAAAATCTATTGAGAAATACGAAATGTAAAGCACCTTGATGTACATTAAGCTAAGGACATTCAACATTGTGTCTCATTTAGCTAAGTTATAGATGCAGTATGTAAGATATAGATGCAGTATCTGCTGTTTAAATCTACAGTTTCAGTTTCTTAATTATGTAAATATGTAATTGAGGCCAGTCGTGGCGCAGGGGCACAAGCATGTGACAAACGACAAACACGACAGGGTGGGTTCGATTTACACTCGAGGAAATGAAAAATTGAGTTTTTTATTTCTTCGCTCTGGTATCAAGGCAAAGCGTTGCACCACTCACATCGCAATGTCTCCAAAATTTGGCAGAAAATGGGAAACGGAGTGGTGGGTCCCATCTACCTGGCTTGCTTGTAAAATTATTATGTTTGTAAAATTAGTGGTGTAGTTATTTCTAATACTATTTGATCTAATTACTATATCTGGGTTAAATCAGAACATTGTTAAAGTAAACGAGATCATATTTTTTTTGTTAATTTTCTCTAAATTAACCTTACTAACACATTAGTGCTAACCAGGCCATGAGCTATGTTTACATACAAATGCACAACCTTAGCCTTGTTAGTATCTTACATCATAGATTGTTATCTAATATATTATGATAAATACACTATACATATTTCGTCAATATGTTACGTGACATCAAGAGGGAAAGCGACTGAATAAATTTAAATACGTATAAAATATTCTTGAATGATTTTTGTTAAGACTTTGTGATTAAATTTGCCGAATACTGAAGTGAAATGAAAATTTAATTTAATGTAATTTTGTGTAATTTCTTTAGGCTTTTTAATGAGAATGAGTCTTAGCGCGCAAATCCTTTCACTTTTACAATATCATGAAACTAATGATATAAAAAAACATCTAAAGGAATAAGATAATAAAAAAACGGCCGGAACATTTGTTGAGATTGTGAAAGTAACATTGACATTAGCTAGCAATTACTATTGCGCAACGCAGAATGCGCGAAAGCGAACTCCAAGCCACGAACGCATTAAAATTACATAAGTTTCTCAAAATTCACAATATTTGGATACATTGCGTAACAATATCATCGTATAATATCATTTACATATCTTATAACCCAATTAAACCCAAATAAATTAATTTGTACCAATTTTAATTACAAGTGTTATTTAATTTACCGTGTTAGTGTACGGGAATTCTTGCAAGATCCTGAAGATGGGTCTAATCTATCCGTAAAATATACCAACACTTTTTAGTGTCCGTTGAGTTGAAATTTGAATGTCTTCTGTTCTGATAGCAATGAAATTAGATAATAATCGATATTGTTGCTAGCCCAAAATGGGTGCCGCAACAAAATGGCGGACTATATTTTTTTGCACAACCCTTCTAATGAAAGGGCTTGATTTTATAAATTTAATAGATCATAAAATATATTTAAGCTTTTTTTTTATTTAAAAAATTGAAGTAAATTGATCATCATTTTAATATCATTTCAGGTATCCACGGGCAATAGAACTGAACGATTTTTATTCGACTCCATCTTCGGCCTAGAAGTACCTCTTCTTGATGAGCAAAGTGTGGAAGATGACGAAGAAGAACCACAAGTCAAAAATTGCTCCTGTGGTAGGTTATGTAGAAAATATATTATATATCATGCATCTAAATAGATGCATGATCAGTTTGTTGTAAAAAATTCGTTTTTATCAATCTTCAATTCATTTTGTTTAAATGCAAAAGATATTTGTATTATACCGAATTATATTTGTATATTTTGTCTTTTTTACTGTATATATACATCATTGTATTTTTGTGTTGATTTTGCACATAGGTAGTTTTACTTCTTTCCTTTTAGAATTATAAGTACAATTATATTTATATATTCACGTTATAGAATGTGGCAGAGCAAATCCTCTCCCAAAAAAGATTGGTGAGTTATACTGGAAAGCGGGCCCTTATTTCTTTCTGTAGTATTGCACTTTTGTCTTTGTATTTACTTGCACTGCCTGCGTACTGGCACTTTGCACCGATATTTATTTCCTAATTTCCTTACCAAGTATTCATTTTTATTTTTACACTGCTTGTTTTTTTTTCATTTTCAATACACAACACAGGTAATGACATTTCTCAAAATACGTAACTTAAAAATGAGATTATGTACTGTAAAAGATGAAATATGAAACATACTAAACTGTAAAAGATGAAATATTACTTATAAACAGGTTTTGTTTATTCTTTTGGTTCAAAAATTGCAATTTTTTGCTACAAAATAAAATCATAACAATAATAAATTCAAACAATTTTATTTACAACAAATTATAATCTATTTCTTTATTTTACATCGGTCATTATTAACTTTTTAACACTCTTGTAGTTTCCTATTCCTTCTAATAAACATAACAATGATTTATTATAGTCTTATATAATAATTGTATGCATCTCTTGGCTCCTTGTATTTAGAAACCAGCCAGAGTTGTTGATGGCTGGTTGATAATCGATAGATATAATTTCCTTATTATTCAATTAACCAGTAATTCAGGCTCCAACAGCATCCAGTTCGTTAACCGTCACTTTCTCGCAGAATGTGGGGGGCCGAACCAGGAGAACCGTATAGTGGGCGGCATACCGGCGGGCCTCAACCGGTACCCCTGGATGGCGAGGCTGGTCTACGACGGGCAGTTCCACTGTGGGGCGTCGCTTTTGAGCAAGGAGTATGTTCTCACCGCGGCTCATTGTGTTAGAAAGTACGTAGTAACTGTTCATGAATATATGATATTCAATCTTAATTTTATTTCAATGAAGAAGTAAATAAACTTTGTGTTGAATAACAGATTTTATGATTAATCTTATAGCTGTTAGAGTACATCATAAAGTGTTTACTTAATAGATTACATATATATATATATATATATATATATATATTGTAAGCTTTTCATGGAATATTTTTGAACATATCTGATCTTTTGTTTAAGATTGGATGTTATTTAGGTCTTTGATAAAATAACAGCAACCAGTCACCTAAATAAAATATCTCCTTTTCAAAAACCATATGCAAATAATTAAACTTCCAAATTTTTTAATGATTTTAGACTGAAACGCTCTAAAATTCGAGTCATTCTGGGTGATCATGATCAAACGATAACATCAGAGAGTGCAGCCATTATGCGGGCAGTCAGTGCCATCGTTAGACACAGAAGCTTCGATCCTGACTCATACAACAACGACATAGCTTTGTTAAGGCTTAGGAAACCCGTTACCTTCTCAAAGATAATCAAACCAGTATGTTTACCTCCTTCAGGTTAGTAATACTCAAATTAATAAAAATATTGTGTTATTCTTTCTTGTATTTCAATTTAATCATAAAATTTTTGGTTTTAAAAAGAAATATAATTCTAATAGGTTTCTCTTATGCTTTGTAAAATGTATTTCTTAGCAGATATTTATAAACCAATAAACAAACATGAAAACACACTAGTAATAAGTATTTTTTTACTAAAAAGTTATTTCTTTGTCAGGCATAGAGCCATCAGGCAAGCAAGGCATAGTGGTCGGATGGGGCAGAACGTCAGAAGGTGGTCAACTCCCGGCTGTAGTGCAGGAAGTGCGAGTTCCCATCCTCTCGCTAAAGCAATGCCGCGGCACCAAATACAGGGCTTCGAGGATTACGAATAATATGGTATAAGCTGATAAACCATTATAGTCAATAGAACATGTATACAGATTGTTCACTGACATTTGTTAGTAAGCAAATTCGTAACTTATACTATACCAGGAATAAAGAAAATAAAATATTGAATGATATGTATCTGACATTAAAATAACGTATAAAATAAGTGTATTAAAATCTCGTTTTAAATCTAACATTAAAACTAACAGAGTTTAAACTTAATGTATATAAATAAATAGTTTTATGAAAATATTTTCCATTACAGCTTTGCGCGGGTCGACCGTCCACAGACTCTTGTCAAGGCGACAGCGGCGGACCACTGCTTTTACAACAAGGAGAAAAATATCAAATCATAGGTAAGGGGTAGTGTTCTCATCTTTGGGCTGGTGCACCCAAGTCTCCTATTTGATAATGTACGACCCATTTGAATCGTCGGGGACTCAATGATCTTTGAAAGGCTGGACACTTTGGCTTTGCGTAGAGACGTCTCCACGCGTTCTCTATCGTTTTTATCAAGGGTGTTTTCTGGAGAACGGGTTGATTTTCTTATCTCACAGTATGTTATACAAACACCACTAAGCACCACTCTTTTTTAGTATATGTGTTTAGTAACACATATACTAAAAAAGAGTGGTGCTTAGTGCATTCTTAACCTATTTTTGCGAATTGTCAAAGCTTTTTTTGCTAAATAGAACATATGAAGATACATATACAATATATTGAATGGAATTTACAGTATTTTTTTCAAAACTAGGCTTAGTAAGCACTTTTGATCTACACATGTGTAATGTCTTACTATTTTGTTTTTCAGGAATAGTGTCATGGGGTGTGGGTTGCGGACGTCCGGGTTATCCTGGCGTGTATACGCGCATTAACAACTACTTAGGCTGGCTGAGAAGTAATTTAAAGGACACCTGTCTTTGCGCAAAATAAAATATTATCTATTACATTTTAAAGAAATAGTATGTGTATTGCATGATGGATTTAAAAATAGTTCCAGGAAAGTATCAGGGTTGTTAGTTATTAGAGGAAATGTAATACCTTGTATATATTAAAATAAGCAAGGTTTTAGAAAATCCCGTGTCATCTCATTATTATCGTCATCAAATTTTTAATCGTGGTCGTAAAATAGATTTTGTTGTGTATCGTTTAAGTTAAAAGTCATATGTTTACATTTAACTCATTACAATGAAAGTCGCATATAACATGGAAAATATTGCTTTTGAAAATATTTACTGGTTATTGATAACTCGCTGTTACTAATCTTGTAAGTAATACTTAATTTTATTCATCATGGTTCTTCATCTCATTCATTAAAATTTTTCATGTTTCATCAAACTTTATCATATCATTCATTACTGTAATGCATTTCATTTTAATTTAGGTTTAACATTTTCTCAAATTTAGTTTTATCATCACTATTTGTGCATATACTTATTTTATTTAAATGTTTTATTAGTGTTAATTTAGTGATAAGTATTGTCAACAATTTATTTATTTCACTTTGTTTTGCTTAATTCCCTTTCGTATTCTCAATTGGTTAATTATAAATAAAAAAAAAACTTTTATTCAGAATAAGTATTCTTGAGCCTTTTTTTTGCCACACATTTTTATATAATGCCTACTGAATTCTTTACTAAGTCTCTTGTGAATATTATGATAATATTTATTTATACTAGAATTAAGTTATTTTGTTAAGAAGTAGCTCCTCTTTAAGACTTAATGACCATACCCAACCATTACAGGATTTAGTTTATATAATTATAAAGATATTTAGTAGTTTATATAATTATAAAGATATTTTATTTAAAAAAAAAAAACAAATATTAGGAATCAAATTTATCTCAATTGTACGTTACGTATCTAATATAGTCTCTGGAAAAAAATAATAATATTTTTAAGACTCTTTCCAGCAATATGTTTTATTTCATTATAATTACAGATTTAAATAATAGCTACTTGTATATTATAAGTTAAATAATATTATTTTAATTAGTTTATAAATATATCGGAAAGGCCGGTGGTGCAGATTACCAATAGTTTATAAGTGAATGTAGACACTACCTACGTGTTCAATATTTTATCTGTATATAAATGTTAGTATTTCATTATATTGTAAATACACTTTCTCATTAATTGTTATAAAATCATTATCATTAGTTTCATTAGCATCATCACTGTCATTGTCATTATTTTCATTTAATTTTAAGAATTGTGAAACGAATGGAGTCAGCTTACCTAATTATTGTTGGTTTATATTTAAATTAATTATATTTTTTTTTATATTAGGTCATCGCTCTGTAGGCTGTAACTGTGATCTTAATCACAATATTTTTGTATTTGATTTTAACTATTTTTTGTGATTATCATTAGTAATATTCGACATATTTAAACTTTGTTTAATTAGTTTTTAACACTGCCTTTTTATTTTAAGACTTTTCTTAGTTATAGCTTATATCTTCTCTTAAAAAAATGTTATTTAATATAAGTTTTAATTTTTTTTCTCCTGTGTTGATACTGAAAAATCTTTTATGACAACCTAGTACATATATTAATGGATATACTCATATCAAATTTTAAATATTATTTTTATAAATAATGTATATTTTATATAAAAAAAGTTTATAAAATCTGTCTAGTTTTATTTATCCCTATGAGATTTGTCGTAACGCAAAACTGAGTGAGAGAACTAATACTAAAAATATTGATCGAGGATGAGAAGATATTTAATAAAAAATTACAATCCTCTTTTATCAATATAACTAACTAGTGGCCAACCACAATTTCGTTTTATTTACAGCTGCTGCCATGCTACTTCTACTTACCAACTGTTCAACAAAGTGAAACTTGCAGCAAGAGACAGGCCAAAAAAACAAACATAGTATCAAGACATCACTAAAATTCAACTCACTGCGTGTTAAGTGTTGCAACTCTCCGTTACGCTTTATGTTACGGAAGCGTGAATTTCCGAGAGAATTTACTATTTTATTATAGTATAGAACTAAAGACAATATTCGTATTTACATTTTACTATTTAAATACTAAAAAGCTAAAACGTTACTGGTAAGTAATTTTTCTCTGTAGTAAAGTAGAGGTCATTACTTAGTTCTGGTAGATGCGTCTACAGTGTCTACTTAAATCTAAATGTAAAGGTAATTATTATGGATTACAGCAAAATAATATACTAAAATTTAATTCGAACATATCGAACTCATATATTTTTTAATTTGCTACAATTGAAGTGGCATTTCCATGCCTCTACATGATTAACAGCAATAAATTGTTGAATGTCACTTAAAAGAATGTAATAAAAGTACATAGGTATTATTTTCCCTAACCTAACTGCGTGCTTATTTATATGTTTAAATATACTTTACATAAATTTTAAATATACAAATAATTAGAATAAATTATCTTTATAGCAATCTAATTTTCATGGTATACCTTTAATTTTTTTTAGTTTCACATGTATGTACATGTATCCGTATTATTCGGGGCGGGCAGCGGAAAACTTGTGATAAGACACCCCGTTGTCCACTTTCCGCCGAATTTTTAGGACGTTGCGTGTTAAGTGGTGGATATCAACCTCCCGCTTTTTCTTGTCTTTCGAGCGAGAAGATGAAAATTATAAATAATTGATTCACCTGAGTGAGGATAAGAGCTCACAACCGTTGCAATATCACACGCTGTGGCACTGTGCCATTACACTGGCTTCTAATACTTAGAAATGACTAAGTACATTCCTTGCTCTAGAATGTCGAAATCTTTTTTGTCATACAAAAATCTAGTTTAATTTAAAAATTATTAATAATTCGAAACACTCGTTTAAATGACATTCTAGTAGTGTAGAGACAAGATGCACGTAAATAGGTAGACATTTGACCGTCCATGCACGGAGAATGATACTTTCGCTTTATTGATCACCTATGTGATAATATGGCAAAAGGATAGCTTATAAAACTATATACAATTATACCTATGTAAGGTTGAAATAAAATATAATAGGGTGAAATACATTTCGAAAAGCTTTTAAACTAATTACAATTCGTTATTAATGTATATTTAGTATCAAAATTTAATTTTCCCGCATATTGTGTATTTTACGGTGTGTTATGACTTATGAGACATAACTTTATCTTAATTAGACACTTCTTTAAAGGGACCCAAAACAATACAAACAATTCAAATTTGTGTTAATTAGATTTAAGTAAAACTTTTAACAGTGAATAGATAATAGTGGGGTGTTTCGTTCACCCAAATCACGTCCGAAGTCCGTGAGACTGATGGCGGAACATCTCAGTGTGTGTCAGTTTGTGCGCGCGCGACAACTTGAAACGCGAGCGATGCGAAGGCTTTGCGAATTCTGAATAGGAGCCTTAAATTTTTTTGTTTATTTTTTTTATTCTCATATGTTATCTTTATAACCAGCCAGAATGTGGAAGTGCTTTCTTTTCTTTGTGTTTGTGGCGCTAACTTTCACTTGTTCGCAGGTTTGTGATTTTTTAAATTTATTTTGTTATTTGAACGTTAGATTCTTAATTTGAAATTGTAAATAATTATAGACGTAAGTGGTTTAACGTTTTTTAATTTACAAGTTGAGTAGATATATACTGCATAGGTTATTTTTTAATATTTACATGTTGTTGTTTTATTATTCTTTTAGTTATTGTTTTTATTAACGATATTGGTTATTTTACTTTTTTAATATTATACGTACTATTTCATTTCCGTTACAATCACTTAAATATAGAACATAGAAAATCTAAAATAATTTAATTTAATTTATTAAATACTCAGGTAGAGACGCTACGTGAAAAACGTGGCGTATTTACAAAGAACTTCTTTGGTGGTGTGTGGGGTAACAGACCACCATTACTCGAAGCTAGCCAGCCCAAAACAACGTGCAGTTGTAGTAAGTCTAAGTCGATATTGTCTAATGTCTAACGGCCGATGTCAATAATCAATCGTAATCCATAAACTGCAACCGTAATTTTATATAGCAATCTATTTTTTGAGTTTAGCTTGCCAATAACCAATCTAAGTACTTCATTTTCACATCTTTTCAATCTCTGATTGGATAGCAATGTAGAACAATCCAAGATTGACCTTAACTGGAGATAGGAGATTGATTATTAATATTGGGCGTAAATCCATAAATATGGCGTTAAATGTTTTTAATTTATTATACTCGTAGATGTACATATGTTTATTAGCTCCACAATTTATCACTCACATAACGGATAGGCTGAGGGACTCTGTTGCCCCTTGTTCCGCCGAATTCTGAAGGCATTGCGTGTTGGGTGGCGAAAATCAACGCATTGCGCTTAGCATTGTTAACAGAGCGAGGAAATGAAAATACTAAATATTTCATTTCATCGAGTGAAAATCGAACCCACAACCTGTGTCGTTTACAGTCGCACGCTTGTGTGCCTGCGCATCGGCTGGCCCCTAGGTAAAAAAACAAAATTGTTGTAGCATTAAAAACATTTTTTTTTACAAAAAATAAATAAACTTTGAGTTTCGAAACGGGGAAAACGTTCGCTATAAAAATAAGCTGCTTTTCAAAGATAACTATATTCTCGAAAGGCACTTTCAATTGGAAGGATCTTTTTGGAAGCTGTCAACATCTCGTTCTAATAAATAAACGTTATTTCTTATATATGTCTAGCTGATGCTAAATTAACAGGTTTTCAATCACGGACTTGCCTTAAAGATATTTGTATCTTACATATATTTTAATCATTATAATCACACAAAAAATATGATTCTTGGAAGAGCTTTTTCTAAAACGAAGAATTTATTGAATGTAAACGAGAAATCGAACAATTTGTTCTTATGTTATTTTAAGAATAACCTAATATTTATGATTTGAATAATTTTAGATGTATAAAGAAAGATATTATATATTTATAAGAAACTTATTTTTCAGAATTTCGTTTGTAATTTCAGAATGTGGAGAGAGAAATGAGGTATCGCGTATAGTAGGCGGAGAGGAAGCTGGCATCAATGAGTTTCCATGGGTAGCTAAGCTATCGTACTTCAAAAGATTCTACTGCGGTGGCATGTTGATAAACGATAGATACGTGCTCACTGCTGCTCATTGCGTTAAAGGGTAAATATTTTATTTTTCTATAAAGGTAAACCTGGAAAAAGAGTAACTTTTTTCTCAGGTTTAGACTGTATCCCGCATGTAGCAGGGTAGGCAGAGGGAGCTTAGTGTGGCTGCGCTCTCTACTTTTCACCGAATTCTGGAGATATTGCATGTTGAGTGGCTGGCGCCAGAGTTATGAAATTAAAATTTTAATATATTTTATTTCCTTGAGTGGGAATTGAACTTACAGGCTGCTAAATTTGTTTGTGTGTGTGTTTACAGTTTACAGTTCATACGTTAGTTTTGTTTCATTGAAAAATGATGGAAATTGTTTTATATTAGCAATGTTAGTTAGGTTTAATTTTTAATTATGGTGCCTCCAATATAAAGCAATATATCGAATTCTAGTGACAGGCGGAGAAGCACTCTGCTTTAAAATTAATCAATCTCTACTTACCTTGCTATATGATAAAAAGTGAAACTGACGATGATTTTATTTTTGTAACACAACCCAATATGCAAATAAATAAGTAATTGAAGCGTAGATTGGTATGTAAATAGTCATCTGGAATCTTAAAACTGCAAATGTTAAAGAAATTTATAAAATAAAAAATTATAGATACCTTAATTTGGAATAAAAACTCGTAGATATGTAGGTTTATCTGTTCTAATTAAATTTATTAATTGAGATAAAAAGGCTTTGATATTGATGTACGTTCGTTAATTAAAATATAAAACAAAAAAATGTAAAAAAAGTAGAGTTTCTCTAGAAAATATTATGTACTTTGTCGTGACTCGACTATTGACTCTTATTTTGTAGGGTAAGACTTAAGTAATTTACTTTTAGTAGCTTTGATCATACGTATGTAAGTTTGGAACAGAAACTTTCAATGTGATTTTGACCGACTTTGAAAAGTTGGATTATAACAAAGCAAAGGAAAAACATGTAAAAAACCGGTCAGGTGTGAGTCGGTCTCGCCTAACGACGAGTTTCGGACCAATTTCCGGATTGCAGGTCAACGGGAATAACAATTTACAGTAAATAATAATTTAAAAAAGATTTTTTCTTAATTATTATTAATCATTTGCGTTTAAAAGCGTTTTTTTAGTGATAGTTATCAAGAAAATTATAGATACAAAGATAGGTATTTTCATTTATGTGCATATTCTATATTTAATATAACGTGAAGAAATTTTAAAAGCGATCAAGGGAGAGAGTTCTTCACAGACTAACCATTTTCTATTATTTTTTTTATGGTAAAGGCATGGCAAACGAGCGTACCGGTCACCTGATAGTAAGTGATCACCGCCGCCCACGACACCGCGTAACACCAGAGGAGCTACTGGTGCGTTGCCAGCTTTTGGGGTGGCTGGGCGCCGGAGCCCGGCATTACCTAATGCGAAACGCAGAAACACGAAAAAAAACACGTTAGTCAAATGGGTGCCCTCTAAAATATTTATTTTATCCTGTTCTTTAGTAACTAATAATAGAGCTGCACCGGATATATGTACGTATATCATCTGAGAAAATGTCAACTGTCTAGCTATTACGCTGTTACGGTATACTGATACTAGCTATTACGGTTCATGAGATAAAGCCTGGTGACAGACATACAGATAACAGAGTCGTAGTTATAAGGGGGAGATCCTATTAAATTTAGGACTTACTCTTTCGGTAAAGAATCCTAAATAAGATAGATTTCATCAGATTATTATGTCCATCGTAAAGAGAAACATTTAAAAAAATTAATATACAGCAAACTGGCCTATCATAGCCGACCTTTTAAATTATATGCAATCCATAACTTCTTAACAAATACCAATTTACTGATTGATATTGGAACAGCCGTCTATACCTATACATTAAACATCAAAAACACTAATTTAGCTTTCAAGTTTTTAGCGTTTTTTTTTATTTACTTTGCACGGTGACTCATATGTTGTTTTGTATTTATTTTCCTCATCGAATATGCGGAAAGGAAATTTTATATTGACTATTGACTCTTATTTTGTAGGGTAAGACTTAAGTAATTTACTTTTAGTAGCTTTGATCATACGTATGTAAGTTTGGAACAAAATCTATTAAACTTAGGATTTACTCTTTCGGTAAAGAATCCTAAATAAGATAGATTTCATCAGATTATCACATAAATACCAATTCACTGATTGACATTTGAACAGCCGTCTGTACATATACATTAAACATCAAAAACACTAATTTAGCTTTCAAGTTTTTAGCTTTTATTTACTTTGCACAGTGACTCATATGTTTTGTATTTATTTTCCTCGTCGAATTTGCGGAAAAGAAATTTTATATTTGTCTTTAGCTTCACCTGTATCCCGCACACAGCCGGTTAGACAGAGGGAATCTAATGTTAAGACACTCAACGCCGTTCACTCAATGTGGTGGAACTCAACGCCGCGACACCAGAACGAAGCAATGAAAAAATATATAAAAATGTCATTCCAGGAGTTGTGATCGAACCCACAGCCTGTCACGCTTAAAATCACACACCTGTGCCTCTGTGCCACGACTGGCGTTGATTTAAGTGATTGTTTTATGTGAATTTCACAGCTACTAATAGCAGTTAAACATAATTTTATAGCCTCCGCAGGTGTCTATTTGGTTTGCTGCCATAAAATATACATGTTTGGATCGAAACAACAGTTTCACGTGTTATTTTAGTCATGCGCAACCTGAGCGTTTTAGCAAGTGGTTTTAAACTATTAGCATGAAACTCGACAGAATATTGACTTAACACCTACTTATCTTTTTTCTTTTGTTTTTTTTGAGTGTCACGCTGTATTCCGCACATAGCAGGATAGGCAGAGGAACCTAGTTTTAAAATGCTCCGTTTCCCATTTTCTGAAAAATTCTGGAGGCATTGCGGATTCACCTTCAACCTGTTCCGTTTATACTCACACTTTGTGACCCTGCCCCATGATAGGCCTCTATTATCTATTATAGATATTATTCACATAAAAAAAAACTAACTACTTGAAAAATGTAAAATATCTAGAAAGAAATATTATCTTATATTAAGGTTAATCGATACATAATGAGAACTTAAGACAATATTCGTATCTATTTACAAAGTAGGTTAATTACTACGTTGACGCAATCGCTTTAAATGACATCCCTTTAATATAAGGATACAATATAATATTGACATTTATATCAGAAGGATATAAATGTCAATATTATAAATTATAAAATGTTAATTTAAGGAGAAATAGAGGACATTAGATCTCATTATTTTATTTATTTATTTAGGTCATCCAGCTTTACAATGTTTTATATATAAGAGTACATACATTGTTGTAAGGCCGTATGAAAGTTGTCACAGCCCGCTAGATACAAAAAAATCATAGAAGAAAAAAAAAGTTTGTAATTAAATACTGCAAGAAGTTTTCTTTTCAAAACACTGACTTAGAGACGTCAAACATATCATTATTAGTCATCTTATTTTGATAGAAATGTTATTGCGTCTCAAAATTACATATGACATCGTATATCATCTAAATACGAGTCCGATAACCTGGGAATGGTGGTACAAGCCCAAAATAAGTGGTCTGGTGGTGACTTGGTCCGAATTTGTGA
>DWGR01001031.1:0-17934 GCA_018247715.1 Heliconius burneyi
GTAAACATAAGAACAAACATACATTACAACGCTAAATATTAGTTTGATGTCAAAGTAACGCGTTTTTATCCCCATTTCCTCGTCACGTCTCCCGGCCAAGTCATTAACTGCTATTTGTGATATAGAAAATAATACTATTGGAGAGATAACAACAATTATGTAGAAGGTGTTCGTAGATCGATATTCTTAAAATTTTCTACTTACGAAAAAAAATAAAACACTCGACTGATGTCGGTCTTAGCCAGCGATATGGACGAAATTTTGAGACTTTTTTAAATTGAAATACAACTTACAACTAAAAAGAAACCAATGGATATTTAAATTATTATTTCAAAGAAATTATCATTAATATAAAGAAGTTTATCAATTTTGCAGTAAACACGATGACTGTAATTACTTCGATAGAGTATATGATGAAGAATAAGCGCGGTGTTAATTTACGGAACCTAACACGAACACGACGACCTCAATATCTCCAAATCTGACCGAAAGCGGAGAACCACCAGTCTTGACACTACTCTTTAACCTGCATAAAGTGTCGAATAAAGAAAGCAGCCGGAAAATAACAGGAATAGAATTCAAACCTACAGCCGCTGTCATAATGAATCATTATTAATGAACACCACAAAGCTAAATAGCTTTCAAACGAGCCCTTAAACGACGCAAATACAATTTGCAATATGTAATTACGTATGTACATAATTTACTCGACATACAATTATAATGAACAGTAATGTTCTAATACCTTGGAAGATTGCTCGCTCGTGGGAAAATGTTCATTTTTATTTAAATATGGATAACCAGTACTGGAAGAGCGTGCGATATGGGGTTCAATTCCCACTCAGGGATAATATTTTCATTGAAGCTCTGCTAACGTGCCTTAGGAATTCGGCGGAAAGTGGAGAATGAAGTGAAATGGGAAGGGAAACAGAAGAGAGCTTTTCCTAATAAAACAAAAACATAATATCATTTATCACAACTAAGATTGTTAGTAGGTACATGTAATGTTCCATCTGCCTACTTTATTACAAGCAGGATACTGTGTCAGCCTAAAAAAAAGCATAAATATATATAAACGCAATCACAAGAAATATGCTTGAGTGCTTAACATAGTTATGGGGTTCAAATTAGGAAGAGTGATTTTATCACTCTTAGTGTTAAAACACTTCGTTCAATTTTTTCGAGACATTACGTGTTACGTGGCGAAACTCAACGACTGGATCTGTCTTCTGACTAAAATAAAGAAATAAAAATAATCCATTGCCGCGAACAGAAACGAACCAACAACCGTCGCGTATACAGACAGCCAGAAGCTGTGCTACCAAGGCACAGCGCCCTCTATATGTAAATTATGTAGATAAACCCAAGGCGATAGGTAGCTTACCAATAAATCTGTAGCCATTGACATTTTAGGTAAATTAATCGGTCTAGACTGAACTTTAGCTCAATGTTTCATACTTTACTCTCATAGCGTTATAATCGTATATTGCTGTATCAAGGCCTTCGATATTTTATTCAGAAATAAGCTTTTTTAATACATTATTGCCATTTTTAAAATTTTATTCTCTAAAAGATTTATTCGTTTCAAGATCCGAAGATACGTCCGTGGCTATAATTATATTATTTGGGAAAAAGTATAATAAATATTAACAACTGATGTCATGACCGTCGTAATGCAGCGGCACAAGGGTGTAACGCGATGGTTGTGGGTTCGATCCCCACTCGAGGAAGTGAAATATTTTTTTTTCCAGTTCTACGCTCTGGTGTAGAGCAAAGCGCGGCTTTGAGTTCTGCCACTCAGCACGCAGTGCCTTCAGAATTCGGCAGAAAGTGGGGAACGGAGTGTTTTAACTCTAGGTTCCCTCTGCCTACCCTGCTGTGTGCGGGATACGACGTGAAGCTGGTTTGATTAACAATTATTATACAATTTACTATTAGAGTAAAAGAGAATTGCAAAAAATTGAGAAACAGAAAGTTAGTTTTCGAATTAGGCAATCAGCAGGAATCGAACTTGCAACTACTTTGTTTACTTGTTCATCCGAAATAAAAACAATCTCTTATATAACAAAATAAAAATTTTGGCCGAGTCTAAATGATTTTTTATTATAATTTTAGTTTTTCAGTTAACATCGTTAGAAGGATGTGTAAGAAGAACACCTGTCAATAACACTTTTGTTAAAAAAATATTTATGTATCGCTTACACCTAAAATCTAAATTATCCGAAACGAATGGGATATTCTCAAATATTTTGAATTCCAAAACCGAAACCGTTATAATATTCTTCTTATATCCGTATCCGTATTCGTATCCGCATCCGAAATTTTAAATCCACATCATCTCTTTCCATTTCTTATTATCTTGACATTGGTCTTCAAAGCCATGCGGGTGAAATAAAGGAATAAATAATAATAAAAAATACGGAAGTCCGCGTACCTAATATGCTAATTTTATTAGTAAGCCAGAGAGCATTTCTTTGTATGTATAATGGATACAATTACTTGTTTTGTTTCTTTTTTTATATTTTTACGAAGTGACTGAAAAGGTAAAAAAATTAAGTGCAGTGGAAAATGTTTCTTTTTTACATTATGGTAAATAAGATACAAGAAGTAAGAGTGGCGTAGTTTTCATGTCCTCGTCTGGTTACAAAGAGAGGCGTTGAGTTCCGTCACTCAATACAGAATCGCTCGATTATAAGTAGCAAAAAGTGTGTCCTAACATTACGATTCCTTTGCCTACCATGATGTTCGTAAATTGTAAAAACAAACATTTTGAAGTTATAATTTTAACTTAATAGATGTTGACTTTTTTCCTCAAATCACAATACGTAAAGGTCTTATTTCAAATGAGCTGCAACATCTTTGATGAGTCTTAGATTTCCTTCCTCTAAAAAAAATTAGAGCGTTAAACTCTGCCACTTCGCACGCAATGTCTCGAGGCTTCGCCGGTGCATATTAAATACAAAACAAAAAAATATAAAATTTAGTTGAGTGGCAGAACTCGTTGATTTTTTTTTATTATATCCTATTATTATACGGCATTTCGGGAAAATAAGATTGTAGCTTAAGTATACCTATTATTCTTTGAAAAAGATAACATAAAGTCATATTGTATTGAAAGTACCCATAGTATGGTGTCGAGGCAAAAGACGGCGTTAAGTTCCGCCACTCAACACGCAATGCCTCCTGAATTCATCGTGAAATAGGGAACATTAGGTTCCCAGTGACTTAAGTACCTAATTACGAGTACATCATATATTAATGCATGCTGTTATCTTTTACCTAGTCAAAGCAAAAAAGTGATTATACTCGTATACGCAATTAATATTCAAAATGACAGAAAAACTAAATTAAAGTACTATTTTAGAGCAATTTGCGCAAAAACCAGGTCACTGTAATGTATGGTGACATCATTAACATATGATTTATTATGATGAAAATTATTCTATACCAATACTGGATGCTTGTTTGGTTAAACGCGCTAATCTCAGAAACTAACGATTCGAAAAAAAATGTTTTAGATAATGTATTTATCAAAGGGGGCTATAGGAACTTCTTCACCATATATATATCTGAGCTATTTTCATTTGACTAACTTCGAAAAAGGGGGGAATGCTGATCCTATATAAATTCTATGTTGTAATTAGTTAAAAAGTAAAAAGTTTTCTTGTAGAATAGAGTGTCTTAACACTAAATTGTCTAAGCTATACTTCTAGAACGATCAATACCTAGTGTTCAAAACTTTTATTTATTCATAAATATAAAATAAGAGGACAGTCGAAGGTGTGGAACATAAAAGTAAGACTTTTTTCATAAATCACCAGGTATTACGATAATCGATATTAATAACCTGCATTACTCAGTCAGGGTCAGCACCCTTATCCAATATAATATGTGTTTGTCCGTCTGTCTCGAGGCCGTACCACTTGTTGCAATTTACGCGTTCGCGGTAATAAGTTGAAATCAGTTTTTAGTGTTCCTTCTGTTTTTGTGTGATAGAAATTTTCTTGGAGAATTAATATTTTTAGTGCTCTGTGGTGTTGATAGTGGAAATCTCCTAAAATATTAATTATGTTAATAGTAGATTGAATTCCCATTCAGAGGAATAAATTTTCGTTATGACTTTGCGTTTGGGACAGAGTAACGTAACACAAAATTTTCTCTGCCTATCCTATTCTATGTGGGCTATATGCTCATTAACTTACTGTTACCTGTTTTTACTTCCTCGACATAGAGAGGTAAGAAGACGGAACCTTGGTATCTAACTTTAAGATAAATTCTTCATTCTTGAGGCATTGTGTGTAAAATGGTGAAATATTCCTTCGAATGGGAAGCGAACTCGAAACCCTCTCGCTTACAGTCCTGTATTAGTGCCACGATGGCTGTTACTCATACATATGTACCAAAATTATTTAACCTTCCAATATGAAATTTCTAAGCCACACACAATCCTCCCACACGTACAGAACCCTCATAAAATGGCCATACAAGAAGTGAACAAGCGTTTTTTGTTTCGTAGTACGTCTGCCGCACTTCCTGCGCGCCATCGATCAATTTACACTAATATACATGCATAGATAAACGACGATTGCGCATTTCTCTCTACTGAATACTTGGATAGACCTTTATGTTGATTGGATTTTTTAAACGCGGCGTTGAGCTCCGCCACTCATTTGGTTTGTTTCAAATTCAGATGGAAAGCGCACTGAATTGAAGTTGAAATAAAACACAATTCAAAGTAGAGGAAAACCAACATAAAACGATCTTGGGCAAAAAATTCTTCTGCACTTTTATATTTATAATCTTTAGGGAAAGAACTTGATGTATCATCATTATTTTATTTATAAGTATTCTGTAAAATAAGATTCGAACCCACATATATAATTTGCCGACACATATCTATTTTGTTATTAACAATTCAATATTGTACAACATCAGTCTACATTCTTCGTCTAAAATAAATAATACTCTGTTAGAAAACACTCAGTCTAGCGAATTTCTTTATTTGCATTTTATATCCGTCGTGGCGCAGCGACACAAGGATGTACTGTAACGCGAGGGTTGTGGGTTCGATCCCACTCGAGGAAGTGAAATATTTATTTTATATACATTTATATTTCCATTTCTTCGCTCTAGTGTCAAGGCAAAGCGCGGCTTTGAGTTTGACAGAAAGAATTTGGCAGAAAGTGGAGAACGACGTGTCTTAGAACTAGGTTCCGTCTGCCTATCCAGCTGTTTGCAGTATACGACGTGAAGCTGAAATTACCACTTCGTACCAAATTTCATATCCAAGGGTCTACGGGAACTATATCTATTCATACTATTTGCAACAAAAACGAAAGCATATCTTTTGATTAAGCTTCAAAGGCTTTAAGAATTTAAAAGCTCGATTTCTTATCTATACTCTAAGGGATCATAAACCTGAGTATTTATTATTAGTTCCAGCTTGATACCTCCACGCGATCTCGAGACAAACGATATTGACAGACAACAGAGTAATACTTTTTTTTTTGAACATGACGTTAATGCGGTTAGCCCTATTGACTTTTACAGCGTTACCGGTTGGATAGGGAAGAGGGTACTCTGTCCTTGAAGAAATGCAAGCACTAAGTAGCTGCCCGCGAGTAAGTCGACGACTGTAAGGGCGCCTCTTGCGGGGCTCGAACCTCGGCTTGCGGCCGTCGAGCGCACTGGGAAACCGAGTAATCGTATAGGGGGTGAGGGCCCCCCCTCTTGGATTCATCTTTTTGGGATACGTTACCCAAAAAAATTAATTAAACCTGTTTTTCAATTTATCTCGAGATAGATCACTATTTTTATTATACTTTATTATTATATACTGGTAGTGGAAAATTTTCTTACAATTTTTTTAACTTTTGGCATTCACCAAGATGGATTTGGCGAGAGTACAACAAGAATCATTTCTCATTTTACTTACAAATATTGGACACGTTTATAAAATAAGCAGTAATAAGGACAATTTATATTTATTTTACGGTGGACAGTGACACTAGTGTCAAGACACTCCGTTATTCGCTTTCCTTATCTTATTTCAGTAAGAATGGTAAAAGCTAAGATCAAGCGCAGCGGCTACATTGAGTTCCTCCATTTAACACGCCTCAATGCCTGTAGAGTTCGACGTAAGCTGGTTAACGGTGTCATAATGGGAACGGGAGTGCCTTAACATTAGGTTCCCAAGTTACCTTTTCCTACAAAAACTCTTAAAACTTATATAAACCTCTTCCGTTACCGGGTGGGTGATAGACAACTGCGTAGCGTAGAAAGATAACATTTATTTGTATTGTAATTTTTCTCTTCCGTAACCACCTACGAGAACGGACAAAGGAAAAGATTTTTTGCTTTTTTTTGTAGATAAAAAAGACATGAATTTGTACAATCAGACACGTTTAAAAACAGAGAACGGAGTGTTTTATCAGTGTGGTTCCCTCTGCCTACTCTGCTATGTGCGGGAAATGCTTGAAGCTATTGAAAATCTCTCTCTCTCCCTCTCTACAGAAATCTAACTATAACTAAAGGAATCCTATATAATTGCTCGTGTGGAATTCAACACGCTAATGCGGGTATGTAGCCGTTTTGGCAACATTTCAAGTGTCACACGCATTTCGCTTGTACTCTGTGTACAGTGGTAGCTATGATATTATTTGATAGTATTGTAGTGGTTACTACTTCGATTCTTTAATATTTAAAGTAATTTAATGTAGACTTGATTTTAGAGTAAGGATAAGAGTAAAAAAATTGCTTCACGTTGTATCCCGCATAAATCAAGTTAGGAAGAGTGCACACAGTGCTAAGACACTCGTTTGATTCTATTTTTAAAGAATTTGAAAAATTAATATTTATAATAAAGGCTGTTATTCCGGGATGGACCTCCAGGCCTTTGAAAGTCGAACCCGCAGCCGTAGGTCAGAGGCTGTGCCGCTGCGCCACTAATAATTTGTTAAAGTAAAATAATACAATACTGAAATGATTTTTATAAATTCGATCGGAATTCAATGATAATAATAAAAATAACTATGCATACATAAATATTTACATTTTTTTTTCATATCGTAAAGAAAATACAAAAGAAGATTAATAATTTAAGTGGATATCTTTAAAAATATTATTATAAAGCTGAAGAGTTTGTATGGTTCAACGCCTTAATCTCAGGAATTATGGTTGGTATTAAAAATATATTTATGAATTGGTATAATCCATATATCGGAAGGAAAGGTATAGGATATATTTTATCACATTAATTGTTTCCATGTAAGACCCATCACGGTGCCTCGGATGCTTGATATGTGCTATATTTCCATACTCAACTGGTTTTTTTTAACTTCACGCTGTATCCCGCACTATGCGTGGCCACACTAAACGTGGAGCCTAAAAATGGACCAAAGGTATGATCGAGTGGTATCCTAGGAACTAGAAGAGGAAACGCGGTAGACAATTTAAAAGATGAGAGGATGAAATAAAAGCCATTGCGGTTCCATTATGGTCTAAAATCGCTAAGCACAGAAAAGAATGGAAAAAATTGGAAGACCCTTTATCAAAATAGGGCAAACAGATTAATCTACCTGGGCAAAAAAAAGTAAATGTATTTTTCAGGATAGACAGGGGCTATCTGAGAAAATAGTGTTAATAAGACCTTTCAAATTAAGACACTTTCGTTCCCAACTTTGTACCTGACGAAACATATTACTAAATATTCATTTTTTCCAACGGAAATCGAACCCGCAACCTGTCAACTTACAAAAATAATATAATAAGAGTACTAATGATATTTTATCTTTAGGTATTTTGTATATACGATGCGTGCGAACGTTGCATTGAAACGTTGCCAAATCTCCCGTAAGAACAGCCCGATGTCACACGAGAGATTGTTAATGCACACTTCCTGTCTATTCATTGGAATTATATGGACACCTTACTTTTGTAAATAAACAAGGTTTTACTTACACCTTTGTTCGCATGTACAAATTTTTGTGTTCTTTTTCTATTTCTTTATTTATTCTATTCTCACTCGAGATAATACGAGGCAAAACGGGGCGTTGAGTTCTGCCACTCAATGCGCAATGCCCCTAGGACACAGCAGAAAGTGGAGAACTGAAATGTCTTATTGGGAAAAAGCCATTTAGGGGTTTGAATTGTTTTCGATTATTCATACTAAAAAACCATAGTAGACATGTAGAGAGAGAGAGAGATGCTAGAGTTTAATCATTCTGTTCTCCACTTTCCGTTTAATTTTTGAGATATTCTGTTTTGAGTGACGGAACACAACGCCGCGCTTTCAATACGAAAGCACTCTAAAGGTTTTTAGTTCAATATATTAATAGTTTTAATTAAATATTAAAAGAAAACCAATAAATCTTTTATAGGAGAGGAAAAGTTGATATACAGGGTAACCAACTGTTAGGACACACCTTTATTATCCCAATTTTGGACTTGAACCCACTATCAACGAGACTATTCAGATGCTGAACCGTTGCCACAACAACATAAAAACATTGTATGATTTAATTATTGATACCATATTAGGTGTACAGCTATGGGTGAATCATATACAGATTGTAATTAAAGAAACAATTACCAAGTATTGTGTAGATATAAGTTTTTATACGCGTTGACGACACCGTGACAATTGTCTTATTATAAAAACAAATACGATGGTAATAGGTTCAATTGCCATTTGGGGAAATAATTGCTTTTTTAGCCTGATTGGAATTTGTATAGAAAGTGCGGCGTTAAGCACCGAATCGCTATAGGACTTAATTAAAATGGACAAAAATGAATATATATTTTAATTTCTTCACACTGATCGTCTGGTTCCGCCACTTAACACGCAATGACTCCAGAACTCGGCAGAAATGGGTAACAGAGTGTCTTAAAACTAGGTTCCCACTGAATACCTTTCTGTCTGCGAGGTACAGCGTGAAGCTAATTTAATTTTAATCTTAACCAGCGTCTCTTTGCCTACAAAGAGGATTAAAAAACCATCAATTCTCTGTGGAGGTGTAAGCTCTCTGTATATAGAAATCTGAACTCCATCGATGTCAACGCACGTAAAATTATTTAGTACGACACATCATCCTAATGTATGCCATTTCGTACCGTTGTGTATTTGAATGGGAATATATAATTATTTAGCATCCTGTACCTGAGAGGTGAGGGTTTTGGAAGTGGTGTGAGTTAGAATTTGTGAGGTTTTGAATTCGTTTCTGAGTTAAGAAGAATCATCAAATAAATGAAAATCAAATAACTTAATTTTATTCAAAATACTAAGTAGCTTCACAATTTCCTATATATTTCAGTTAAAATCCTATAAAAATCGGTTCAATCGGCAATCTCATCGGTTTTTCCCAATATAAGATAGGTAGGGTTAAAACTCCTTTATAACACCAACTGCTGAATTTTTGAGGCATTATATGGTAATCGGAACTGAACGCCGCGCTTTGATAACAGAGGGACGAAACGAAAAACAATATACGAAAATTAAGCAAAAATCTAAGAAAATGTCAACATATACCACTTCCAAAAAACATTTTCACCTAAAACCATGACAGCTAACGGGTATTTTGCTTGATGGATAAATGATTGCAACATTTTTTTTAATTCCATTTTTTTATTCTTCCAAACAAAAAGGTACCCCGAGTGGGTTCCAAGAACTTAATACGTATCGTTAAGATTTCATGTCGGACTTGATTGGAAGATTAGCGAAACACTTGTTGACTTATTAATTGATATCCACCTACGTTGATGTACCAGGAAAATGGTATTTGAAGCTAGTGCCCCATTTTGCTAAATACTTTTATAAGAAACGATCTTCCTTCCTTCCAAACCTTCGTTTGTTTTTCAAGAACCATCAGATGTTTTATCAGTGCGACAGATTGTGATTTCAATTCCCATTCGACGAAATAATGTATTTAATATTTTCATGTCTACGCTGTAGCAACGAGGAAAAGCGCGGCGTTCAACCCTGCCATTCAACTGCAATTTACAGTTCAGTGGAAAGTGGAGACTAGGTTCCTAGGTTCCCTCTGCCTGTTATGTGCAAGATACACATGCGTCCAAAATATCCTATTTTACAGCTTATATGCAAAATTAAAATGTTTCAAAATTTAAATGGTTAGTCTCCCAATTATTTCCATTTAACCATATGGGTGAAGCCACAGAAAAACGTTAGTGGAGCAGCAGATTAATAGAAATCAGACATATTGATATTCATAAAATTTTCTTTCTTCCTTTTTTTTATGTCTTTCTATTAGAATCTGCATTAACAATGATGAAACAATATCGAAATTTCCCTAAGTAAGGTAATGTAGAAAGTTAATCGAAGGTATTAAAATTGTTATATGAGAAGTCACTATAATATTAGAACGCGAAGATTATACAACAAATATAATATGTAGCGTAAGCAGGCGAAGCCGCAATCTGGTCTAGTTTCATATATTTGTATAATTTAACAAAAAAAAAATAAAAAAAAAAAATAGTTTGTTTAAAACGTGTTAAACTTACTGTGACACGAAAACTGAACAAAAACGACAAGCGAGTGTTGTAACGACAAAAAGAGCAAGCGACAAAAACTTTTACTACTCATTTAATTTTGCTCCTAAGGAATTTTCATTTTGTTTTCCCGGAGGTACATCACTATTTTTCAAGTTTTCAGTTACTTGGAGACACTTAATATTATTTTTGTTTATCTGTATGTGAAATTGTTGTCGCTTAAAGCAGAATATGTTTTTATTATATAATAGAGTAAGATTATAAATGGTTGTTCCACATTCACAAAACTGCTGAACTGACAGGAAACTACAGCTTATGGGGAATTATATTCTTTGGTTTCCAGTAAATTTTACTTTGCTGTTCTGGCTCTACGTAGCTGTATTTAACAAATTTTTTCTTAGGATTTCGCTGAATTACCATATAACTGTGATAACACGAAGCCTTTAGCTTTTCAGCCCAATATTCAACACATTGTATTTTGTGTTGCGGAACTCAGCGCCGTGTTTTATCTTGATGCCAAAGCAACGAAATGAAAAGAATTCACTCCTAGAATGGTTATCGAATCCACAAGCATCGCGTTTAGACGACAGACTGTTCGACAATCAATAAGTGTACAGACATATGTCGGTTTTGATTAAAATATAGTGAAAATAATAAAAAAGTTTCATAAATAATAAATTACAAACCGCAATCGTGTAAAGCCGACTGTAGAATAGCATTTCGTGATACAGAAGCTCACGCTAGCCTGTCACTCAGAAAAAATTGTATTACTAGGTAATGAAAAATTTTGGCTTGAGGCTTTAGTGGCGCAGTGGAACAACGTGTGTTTTCATTGCCCAGCAGGACAAACTTAACTTAAACGCAATCGTCTCGCTATCTTGTCTAATGTTTTATTACTGAGATATGTCTGCTTACCCTGCCATGTGCTCACTATTCATTGAACCCATTACCTTCATTTTAAGTAGTGCTAGTGGTTGGCACCACTAAGCTAAGTCATTTTTTTTGCTTTATGTTATATCCCGCATACAGCAGGATAGGCAGGGGAAACTCAGTATTAAGACACTCCGTTCCCTAATTTCCGCCGAATTTTCGAGACGATATGTGTAGATTAGCGGAAATCTACGCCGCGCATAGCGTTGCTACCAGAGCTATTAAGCGACAATATTAAACAAAACTTCCCCTGATGTAGGAATCGAATTCTTAGCCGTAATCGCAGTCACACGCTTCTACCACTGAGCTAAAACCGACCTCAAGACTTCATCAACACAATATATCAAGCCTCGTAGAATATTTAGTGTAGAACATTATAGGTATTTACTCGAACAAATAGCTGTAATTGAAGGCATAATGCTTAATTCTATTTACACTGGGAAATTAAGTTTGCATTAGTAATATATGTATGTATAAATGTATGTATGTTCGTATATTACGTTAGATCAACATGTCTATTCATTTATTATAAGCTACGAAGTCATGTTATGGATTGAGTTATTTATATTTGACTAGGTTTTAGCTGCGGTTTTGTTCGTGTTTTGAAATGGAAATAATTTAGTTTTTTTTAAGGCTCACGCTGTATCCTGTATATAGCAGGATAGACAGAGGGAATCAAAGTACGTTAAGATACTTCCATTTCCCATTTTCGTTTGAATTCTGGAGCTATTGCGTATTCAGAGGCGGAGCTTAACGCGGCGCTGTCTTGTTACCAGAGCATGAGAATAAAAATATTAAATATTCAATTCCCCCGAGTGGGAATCGAACTCACAACCGTCACGTGAATAAACACACGCGTGTGCCTTGCGCCGCGACGACTTCACTTAAATCTCTAATACAAACAAAAAAATAAAAAAGGAGAATATAATCACTATTTTCTTTATAATTAAGGAAAATATATACAATAAACACTATAATATTAGTACATTTAAGTAAACCAACCGCAATATAAAACATAAATAAGTATACTCGTAGAATTGATGCCTAAACTCCGAGTCCGTCCTGACTCACTCACAGTTAGTTTTTTTTGTTTTGTAACAATATAATGTCGTTTACTGCGTAGCGAGTGTTTAGGGTTGGTTCGCATTGTTAATAATTAATATTAAAAAAAAAACATTTTTTTATGTTATTTTTCTATTCAAGACGCAGGGGTACATTCGATTCGATTCCCATTGGAATAAATTATTTTTAAACATTTTAATTTTCTCGCTCTAGTAATGAGACAATGTGCAGCGTTGAGTTCTGCCATTCAGCTATGTACGGGATACAGAATGAATGAAAAAAATATGACACGAAACCTTTCACGCATGAGTCCGACTCGCACTGGACTATTTTTTATTTCTTTTTACTTACCCTGTATCCCACATGTAGCAGGGTAGACAGAGAAAGCCTAGTGTTAAGACACTTTCTTTCTTTAAGTCCAAATATTGAGACATTGAATGTAGAATGTAGGCACTCAACCATTTATCGCTTAGTACAGAGCTAGTCAATTAAAATGACTAATTCTTCCTAACGATAGTGGAAACCATAAAGGCAAACTAAGGCGAAACTCAATGCTGGGCGTTTCGCCTTAGGTTAGCTTTCCTGGAGTTGAGATCAAAGCCACTACCATCGCGCTACAGGCACACCTTTGTGCCCCTACGCAACCGGCCTTACTTGAAATAATCAAAACGTTATAATTTCTAACCACCCAGCCCTACACCAGCGAGTTGCGCAGGCGTCGCTTTACTTATTATTAGATAATTCGAGTTAATCTGTACCAGACGCAATAGGTGTTCGAGGTCACTAACCGCATATAAATTAATATTGCCTAGTGTAGAAGTGTAAAAAGTACCTTAATAAGCTTTATTGGTTGCAAGGACAGATGGATTTAGCTTATTACTTGTTATTAGTTAGTTTTTATATGTTGTGGGTACGATCCCCACTCGAGGAAGTGAAATATTTATTTACGTTTATATTTCCATTTTCTTCGCTCTTGTGTCGGGGCAAGGCGCGGTGTTGAGTTTTGCCACTCAACACGCAATACCTTCAGAACTCGGCAGAAAGTGGGGAACGGAGTGTCTTAACACTAGGTTCCCTCTGTCTACTCTGCTGTGTGCAGGATACAGCGTGAAGTTAAAAAAATGTTGTGGGTTCGAATTTTGGTGTGATAATATTGTAGTTGTAGGTATGTATAATGTGAATGCATACATAAACCGTCATGGTACAGTAACGCCTACGCCTACGTCGTACTGGAAAATTATTAATTTTCTACACTCAGGTAAAAAGTGTTCAAAGCAATAGACTTACACTTAATTTTCCGCTATATGTGGAATACAAATAAGAGAATTTTAGTATAAAAAAATAATTTTCACAAAAAGAAAAAACGACTTCTAAAACGAACATAAAAATAACGAAATAATTTTACAAAGATTTCATAATTTTGAAGTCGGTGTCAAATGGTCAGTGGTGGTGGTGGTAGTGGTAGTCAACGACTGGCAGTAGATGTTCTATGTAAAACTTCACTTAATTAGGTGCAAATTCAACATGCAAAATAACATTTTGGTATATTGACAAGAATATACTTTCAAAATATTCGAGCGAATTCGAATTAAGCAGCTCTCCCTTTTTTGAAATCGGTTGAAAATGTGTGTGTACAGTGTTATAATACACTCGTTCACTTTACTTAAATTGAATGGACTAAGCTACGTTTGTACAATCAAAATTCATCATCACAGAAGTTATTTTCACTAGCAAAACTTCAATACCGCTAAAATACAGTGTCTTAACACTAGGTTTCATATTTTCTCTGCCTATGCCGTGCGGAATATAGCGTGAGCTAGAAACAAGGAAAATATAATATTTAAAGAAATAAACTTATTAAATTCTTAATACTTCTCCCAAACATTATAAAGAGAAAAACATATTAACAGATCACATCGATTCACAACAATTATGGTGCACGAAAATCTCATTAGGGTAACACGTTCAAACCCCGTCTGTACCAAATTAAATTCCTCGAAATCGTACGGAGAAAAATAAACTGAATGCAATTAGTGAGTTGCAATCAAATTAATTGGTTAAATTAATTTGTTTGCATTGTTGTTTGTTTTGGATAACGTTGTTGTTACGATTAGTTTTTGTCTGGGTTTCTTGTATTATACCTACTAGTATTTACTCGCGACTTCACCCCCATGGCCAAATAGAAATAATAATAATATATAAGATATACTCTAAGTTATATCGAAACAATCGAATTGTAGCATCATGGTGCCTATCTTGGTAAATGGAATATATACAATATAAAAATATTTTTTGGATTCGAGCCAGTAGTTGCAGAGATTAACGCGTAAACAAATACTTCCCTATTAGAAATCGAACTCACATTCACCGTGTTTGTCAACTTGCCACACAGGCTGGATATCGTAAACATTCTTAAATCCGGTACATTTCAGTACATTTACAGATTTGGCAAGTGACAGGGTGTCACGTAAAAATTCCTGAAAGAGCACTTGTCGAAAATCTGACTTATATTATGTACGAACTGATCTTACACGACACGGCCAGGGTTGGCGATGATTTGTAAAAAAGTGATGCAAATTAAATCTATATTTTATTAAATAAGCGCTTGACTGTAAGTGCAATAATAAGTCCCACTCAGAGGTATTAATTATTTTTAATTTGTCGCACTGATAATAAAACAGAGGGCAGCGTTGAGTCTTACATAACACTATGTAAAGTAAGGAACCAGTGCGTTGCATGAGGTCCCCTCTGCCTATTGTAACGTATAAGTGATACAATGTGAAGCTATAAAACATATTTATTCAAATATTTTTTAAGAAAATTTAAAATGCTTGTTAACAAATCTTAGAGTATTTTTAATAGAATCTGACTACAGTTAATGTAATTTTGACTAAATTACATACTTTTATTATTAATTTATATAATTTTCTATACTATTCTATACTATATATTACGACAGGTACTAATGAGGATGATACAGGAGGAATGAATAAAAATATGTGCAGATGTATGAAGACGTCAAGAGAATGAGTGATGAAAGAATAGCAAAAACTTTTTTTGAAAAACATGGTATTAATACTGAAGCAAAGTTACATGAAAAACTAGGGGATCCTGGGAAGATATGTATGAAGAAGTTTATAATAGTTGAAGAGGCAAATGAGATATGAGGGAATCGTAATGATTGGCTCTAAGTCGTCTGTGGCTATCCCGGTAGGCGTATGGCGTGAATAGGCTCACACTCTACTCCTATACAAAAATCCTTCACTATCTTTCATTTTTCTGTTTTTATTTTTCTCCTTTTCTTTGTTTCCTATTATTTTTCAACTGACCCTGACTATTTTATATGTCAATGTGAGAACCCTACCAATGAAATACATTCAACTGTCGCCCATATTTAGTTTACGACATTCTGTACAAAGATCATAACTTCATTTCCTGATATAAATATTTTTAAAGTAATTGAGCTAACAATATTGAGTTATATTACTACTTTACTTAACAACGTGGATGTCTCACTAAATTAATAATAAACTTCTTTTTTATTTTTGTCTCTTTGATATTGTTCTTTGGTTCGAAGAAAAATATTGTAAAAATGTTTTATTGTATTTTTTAAATCCTCTTCGCTTCGCCGACAGAAGACAGAGGACTATAAACGCGACATCTTGTTTTTTCCCATTTGGAGGATGAAATTAATATTCTCGCTTGGGTAACAAGAAAAAGTGCAGCGTTATGTTCCACCACTCAAGATGCAACGAATTTGCAAATTGATAAGAAGATGGAGAAAGGTGTGTCGCTGCTACATGCGGGATACAGCGTGGGATTAAATAAAATTGTATAGTGGTTAAATTAGTGGATTTTTGATGAAGGTTTTGAGTTTGATCTCACTCATTTTTCAATTAAGAATGAACGCTTCTTTGGAGACTTCATCGTTTAGGTAAAATTTGGCTCACATTAAAGACAAAAAAACTGAAATATTCCGTATGCTAGAATTAAAAATAGAAATACTTCGCCAAGTAAAATTAGAATTTATAATGTCAATATCAGATCACGAGTCATGACGAATCAGCAGAGCGTGTGACTGCAAGCGCGACGGCTGTACCGTCATTTTCCACTCAGGGGTATGAATTATATTTTGTTTAGCTCTTTGATCAAACTTTGTGTCTCAAAAATTGACGATAGCAGAATGGCAAAGTAAAAAAAGAAAATGCAAGACTCGCAAAAATACAAAGAAAATCCAGACACACCCACGTCAGTCCAATAGTCCATACAAAAAGACAATGACAGTAAAATATGATGGCATCGGTACAGAATTCCGTTTTCCCAGAATATATATGAGGCGAAAATTATCAAACACAAAAACAAAATGAGTTTAAATTTACGATGAGCGTGCACGTGGCGTAAACGCAACTCCTTGTCATTTTTGGGTGGACTTTACAGAACATTGCTTTGAATATGGCATCTTGATTGCTGAAAAATATTTTTATTCATTTTTGTATATTTCTTTTGCTATCTTCATAGTGTTCTCTGTAGGCAGAGAGAGAGACAGAGCCTAGTGTTGAGATACTCCGTTACCAATACATCGTCCAATTTTCGTCCGTAATCGTAATAGATCAGAGCATTATATTCCAATTACTTTCAGTTCTCCGCTGTAGTAAAACAATGCACGGCGTTAAGTAGCATCGTTTAATCCCGAAGTCTCCACATTTGACGGAAAAAGAAGACTTTAGTACTTTAGTAACACGTTTTCTTCTGCCTACATATAATAAGAAATCTGCCATATCTTTTTTTATGCAAGCATAAATTCGAACCCATGTACCTCGAATTGTGAAAATTTTATGCGATATATTTTGAAACAACCTTTCTCAAGATTGTTTTAATTTTTCTATTCATCTCACGCATCAATAGCAGACAAACTAAATTACTCAATTATCCTTTTTCTTTCAAGTAAAAGTTTTTGTTTTAAATTTATTCTTTAACAAGACAAACCTTTAAATTCTTTTTATAGAATTTCTTTTTCGACATTCAAATATCTATCATGATTATAGGCAGTCAATTCTTATTAATTGCTCTGTGAAGAAACTCATTGGTTATGGGTTCGAAGACCACTAGCGGAATAAATTATTTACATTTCGCCGGTTCGATAGACAAAACGGCGTTAACTTCAGCCACCAAACACATAATATCATGAAATGAAACGTAAATCAGAGCGACATAGTATCTTAACACTTCCTTAGGGTTCTCTCTTCCTACCCTGCTGTAATCTGAACAAAAAACCTATCGAAACGATAATCTCAAATGCACACCGATGCAACTTCTAATAAAATTCAATTCTGAGATGTATTAAACACTCGTTTTATTTTCTCTCAAAATAATCTATATGTTGTGTGCATCAGATCGACGGAAAATATTTGTTACATGTTCAAGTATTTAACGAATTAA
>DWGR01001032.1:0-17923 GCA_018247715.1 Heliconius burneyi
CCGTTCCCCATTTTCCGCACCACTTTACTTCCTTAATGCCCCAATGTTTCCTACTCAACGCCCCACTTTACTTCAATACCAACGCGAAGGAATGAAAATATATTTTTTAAAAATTACTTCATTTTCTTAAATGGGGATTGCACCCACAACCAGTCGCGCTTACAGTTACACACGTGTACCCCTACGTCCTGCAATATAAAAGACATATGTTCATTTATAATTACAAAAATATAAGATAAATAGATATCTTATGAAGACTTCAATTCTTGATCTAGTGATATGACTCTTTTCTCGAGTATGAGATAATAGTAATATAACTTTCTAGAATACATGATTGAAAGATATTATAATGTAATTATATATTTCTTTTAATATTGATAACACACCAAAATAGTCCAAAATAAAAATATTTTGAAAACGTCCGTTACCGTCCAAACGCTCGTCCACGAATAAGGGACTTCCGAATTCTTATAAGCTTGTTACAACTTGTAGCTGTACTTATTCCCAAGAGTCACGGGTTCAAATCCTGCTACATTCAAATTTTTACATCCTTAAAAGTTTTTAATAATAATGCCAACTAATAAACTAATATCAATAAAATTAATTCAAAAAGTGGTTAATTAAGTGATTGCACTATACTAAATTATTCCGATCGCAATGCAATTCTGAACGGCGGTCCATTGAAATAAGAGAGGAGCGTTAGAGAGTTAATAGTGTCGCAATTGATCGAGTGTAAATCTGCATATAGATTGCCGAGTGTTAGAGAGGGGAGGGGAGGGGGACAGCCATTTGAAGATTGGCAGCTGTGCGGCTTTCATTGACGTCGCCAGAGACGACCTGATGGAAATCACTTATTACGTGCAATGCGAGTGTCGGTCGGTACGTTCTGGTAAATTATGTGTATTATCCAACTATCTAGGGAGGTAATGGTCTCATCTTCTTGTTAGCTTCACGCTGTATCCGTTTGTATGTAGCTGGGTAGGCAAAGGATACCTAGTGTTAAGACACTCCGTTTTACTTTCCACCGAATTTTCCAATGCATTACCGGGGATTTTGCCTAATAAATAATAATCGATTCTCCCGAGTGTGGATCGAACTCTCAACGGTTGAACGGTAAAGTCCTTGTGCCCCTGCGCCACAACGGTCCCGGATTTTTCTTCTCTGCTGCACTAGCTGCATACGCCACTTTTACTTAATACTATTTTGTTTACTTTATTTTATTTTTTTATTTATAAATCAAATATATGTATTTAGAGGATGACGGATAATTATAGTTGTCAAGACAAAAAAGGCATGGAGAGAGAAAATTTAATTGGCACTCTGCTCTCTCCATCTACCACGCTACGTATAAAGCGTGATTTAAGAGAAACCGATTAAATGATCTTTGCAATTCCAACAAAGAACTTTCAAACTCAATTTTGAAAGACGGCGATGTCGATATCTTTCAAGCTTATCGTCCTACCTAAAGAGTCCGATATTGTTGTTCTCAACTTGCTAGTCGTTATTGTTAATTAATACCGATATGATAAAGTAGCCAAAATTTACAATTTGCTGCCCCCTGGAGACAATCTGGAGAAATAGAACGGTACCTTTGTTTGATTTTTTTAAATAATAGATAATAAATTAGAGGTGTCGACTTAAAGCGCGGCGTTGAGTTCTGCCACTCAACACGCAATGCCTCCAAAATATGGCAGAAAGTGGGGAACGGAGTGTCTTAACACTAGGTTCCCTCTGCCGACCCTGTGTGCGGCATACTGAGTGAAGCTGAAGATAAATAATAAATTGTTGAAGTACAACATTTGTACTTATAAGCCTATAAGGAACACAAAATTAAGGGTAGTTAGCAAAGGTGGGTTTATATCTAAAAAAAAGCTAAAGATATTTATCTAAGGATATTTATCTTATTATAAAATCTTTTTGTAATTCTATTGTTATTTCAAAATATTATTCATTATCAACATTATCAAAAATATCAATAAATGATCATTACAGATACGTTTCAGCAGCATGAGCACGAGGCCCGTCGTGACGTATGAACAAGCGTGAGAATAAACGCGACAGGTAATGAGTTCGATTCCCACTCAAGGAAATTAAACAGAATCTATTCAAAACTTTTTTATTTTTATTATTTATATAGGCACACACAAGAAAACCGTTCCGCCACTCAACCTGTAATGCCTCCAGAATTAGGCGGAAGGCGGATATATGAGTAATTTAATGGGGACAAAGGGTTTTAGTACTTGGTTGCTACGGAACCCTCTTCTATTTTTCACGCTATAGAAGCTGAAAGCTAAAAAAATTAAAAGAGCAATATTTTTTTCTTTAATATAACATAATTTTTTTATTATATGATTATTACAATAATATTTCTGAGAATAAATCATTTCTTTAGTAACACCGTTGAAGCATCATCGAGCTTCATGATTTCCCACGAGTCATTTCAATTTCGATATTCGTTACAGCTCTAGTTTAAAAGTTCATTTTTTTATTTGTAAAAATCATTGTCGATGTTTAAATCGCCTAGGAGACCACACAATATATTTCATTTTTGTGAAATTATAGTAGTAATTTAGGTACTTTGCCATAAGTTCACATCATCAAAAAAAAGTAAATATTTTTTGAGGCTGTCGTGGCGCAGCGGCACCAGGGTGTGACTGTAACGCGACGGTTGTGGGTTCAATCCCCACTCGAGGAAGTGAAATATTCATTTATGTTTATATTTCCATTTCTTCGTTCTGGTGTCGAGGTAAAGCGCGAGGCTGTTTCTGTCATACAACACGCAATACCTCCAAAATTCGGCAGAAAGTGGGGAACGGAGTGTCTTAGCATTAGGTTCCCTCTGCCTACCCTACTGTGTGCAGAATACAGCGTGAAACTGAATTAATTTTAATTATTTTGTCAAAATTTATTAATAGTAAGTAGCCTGGTCCAAAAACCAACAGATATTTTATTATATTTTTAGATGAGATGAGTTAAACATTCAAATATACCTATTACTTTAATAAGTAAATACAACCTCAAAAATACAAACAAATTTAGTACACAAATATACTGCGTTCTCCACGTACCGTACAAGTTTCGAGTGAGATCAAGGAAATAATCCAGTCCCCCGATTGAGGATTAAATCCACGACCGTCACGTTTACAGTGGACGTTGTTCCGCTGCACCACGTTGGCCTCCACATATTTTATCAATGCTTAAGAACAATTTTTTTCATACTTATCGCTACTTTTATGCAATGTACATACTATCTTACTTCATTCAAGTAGAAAAAGGCAGAGATTGCAATTTTCCAGACTACAAGCAGCTATCGTTATTATGATATCAATAGTTCAGTGGAACATAACGGTAACCACCTGTTAGCTCGTATTTATATTTAAGACTAGCGGCCTGCCAGCGACTTCGCCCGCTTGAACTACATGATATTCATTCAAACAGAGTTGACTAACTATCATACGTGTTGATGTATATGAATAATTTAATTTACTCGTTCAGAAATAGCCTTAAATTTTAAATTATTGATTTGGATAAGGGTTTACAATATTCCTCGCAAAATAACTGTAATGATTGCATAATACAAAAATACCCAAATGGAATTGAATAAACCTATATTGAAATCGAACCCAAAATTATTAATCGAATGAATGATCCGAATATCGAATCGAAAATATTTAATTGAGAACCTTCTCCTTGTTTTGTAAGTTGGTTAAAAATACAGATTTATAACAAGCAAATACAAATTTATTATAAGTATAGATATGGAGTGCTTTAAATTTGCAGGCAAGCTCATGCCTTGTGTTCATTCAAATGCCGATAATTTTTTTTTAATGAACCGAACGAACAAACTTAAGATGTTGAGTTAAAACAAAACAATTGGTGGAAGTTTGAAGTAAATCAGTTCAGTACTTTCGAAGATTAGCGTGATCATACATACAGACAGACAGACAGACAGACAAAAATATTTGTGCTTTCTATTATTCTTTTTAAGCGTCCAAAATATTTTTACTGTTTTATTATATATAGAGACTTTGCACGTTCAAGTTTTATTAAATGGATAATAGATTTAAAATGTGTTTCTTACTAATAATGATGATGAGGACAGTAGTGGCGCAGGGACACTAGGACCTAACGCGACTGTTTGTGGGTTTGATTACCACTCGACGAAATGAAATATTGATTCTTTTTATTTAACTTAAGTTAGTATAAAACTCAATACAATTACTTAATAAAAATAAAACTCTACACTTGCCTTTAGTTTTCGGCGGTAAGTGGGAAGCTGAGTGTCTTAACACTAGACTTTCTCTACCTACCCTGCTGCATGCGGGATAAACCGTGAGGAGAGACAAATATGATGATGAATACATGGTGTTTATCATTATTTATCAAATTGTCATTTGTTCAGTTGTATTACTTCTCATTGTTTACATTCTATAGAATGATATTAATTAAAATCTTATAATAACTATATTAATTTATACGTTAAAATATATATTGCAGGTTTTGCTGGGTCTTTCTTTCGTTAAATAATTTTAACATACTATGGGTAATTTAATATTGTAATAAATGTACAAAAACTACCACAGATTTACCTATCTAGAACTTAATAAGATATTCTTTACTTAAATTATTGATAAAGCAGAAAACTAATTTCCAAAAGTACTAAGATTCCATTTATTGTAATGGTACAGACGCTCCAATCCTTTAGGGAGAGACATTATTTCAAAATGTCTAGTTTGAATGACAGTTTCGGGAATAATCCTTGTTCTTGGTGACAGCTAAAACCTGGTAATATCTATTTTCTATATAGTTAATATTTATTTACATTTTCCCGCTCTGGGAAAGCGGCGTAGCGTTGATTTCGCCACTCAACATACGTAATACTAATATTCGGCGGAAAGTAGTGAACAGAAGAGTCTTAATGGGAACTGAGTGTCTTGATACTACGTTCCCGGGTTCCCTCTGCCTACCCTGTTGTATTTAGGATAAGTAAAATTAATCTTCATCAAATCAGCTGTATAAAATAGAATCTAAAATATTTTTAATTTGTACCAGTAAGTAAGCAGTTTCTAAATTGAGTAACTTATATTTGAATTTATAACGTTTTATTTGTAGTTAGTCATTTAACAGTAATACCTAATTTAAATATAAATAATGAACTTAACTAAGTGCAATTAACAAATTAACTTAAGAGAGGAAGGGTCCCTTGAGTATTGAATCTATGATAAATAAATTAACAAGTTGTATCTCTTAGGATTATTTGCAAGAGATGCAATACGTGAAGGTTTGTACGCTAAGCAATCTCTTTGACCAACAAACTTGTGGACGATTAAGCTTCTCAAATAAGTTATCAAAGGTACGGACGGCTTGGATTCACTTAGTAGTTAGTGCTTCTTAGATTTGTAAAGGTCTAACCGTACTGTATAAGTAGTACAAATATGTAGCTGTAATTACCCTAATGTGAGGAAGAGGATTTTTTACGTTTTCAAAGAAAGGAAATAAAATATTTATTTGTGTTTTATGTAAATTTGTATTTTGTGTAAATTTCATTTTCTTTAATTTGGTGTCGAGACAAAGCGCGGAGTTGAGTTCTGCCACTCAACACGCAATGACTCCAGAATTAGGCAGAAATTTGGGGAACTCACTCTGCCTACCCTGCTAAGTGCGGTCAGCTAATTTAGATTTTGTTTTAAAATAACATATTTTGAATGTAGCGACACATACGTCAAAATTTTTGTTTCCTAAAAAGAGTTTTAGTTTTTTTTTAGCTTCACGTTCTATCCCGCTCATAGCAGTGTAGAGGGAAATTAAAAAGATTTCAAACAAAAAAATATACAGAAAAGTATATTGTGTATTTTTTCTGAGTTCTGAATTGATCTCAAAATTATTAACTACTTTTGGAAATTAAAAATTTCCTTCTATCCATTTCAGTCGAAAATACTAAATGTACAGACAAAATATTTTTACTGTTGTACTGTTGTGTTATAGATGATTCGAGTTTCATACAAGGTCGGACACAAAATATAGACTGACATACAAACACAAATATCATATTACATCATTTAAAACTGAATCTCTATATAACCACGCTATACTAACGTGTGAAGTGTTCGAAAAGTTGCATCATTCTAATATTATAAGTCTGAATGTAAGTTTGTCTATTACGCTTTCACGCCAAAACTACTAAACTGATTCTCATGAAACTTTGTACATACATTCTTAGAAGTATTATATATTTTTTTTTATTTAAAAGTTTATATATTATCATTTATCCATTATAAAAATAAATGGCTTTAAGCAAGCAAAGCCGCGTTTGAGTTTATATTTAATTCATAAATAGCCCAAAACAAAGATATTCCTAAATATTTTACATTAAATTTAATCAACATATGAACCACAAAGTTCGTAATTAAATTACTAAGGTAAGGTAAGGTAATAAGGTAAGAAAGGTAAGGTAATAAGTAAGCGGTAACAGTTATAGTAGTAGTAGTAGAAGTACAATATAAAGTAAGTCTAATCAGAATTAATTTTGTCCGCGAGTATATACGAGTACATTATTATTTAATTCCTATGCAAGTGTCGGCCTGATTTCCCTCTGGATGTTCTATAATCATTGTATCGATTCTCGTAATTTTCAGTAATTTCATATTTTATCAACATAAAATGGCAAAGTGTGACGTAAACTGTACTACGCGAATGAAGAAAAATATTATTATGTAGACATTTGGAATGAAATTCTATTTTCTTATTTATGTTTACAATAATTCAAAATCATAACGTTATATCTAAAATATTGTATGCCAAAAAAGAATAATAATACAGCCTTTTATACAGGATTCTTTTTACTTCATATTCATGAAAATATTCATAAGATATGTTTAGTTGGTCGTAGTAGTGGTTATTGGTTTAATTATTATCTTTACATAATTTAACGTATTTTATATTTGTTTTTGCGTTAAGTGCCGCCACTCAACTCTCAATGCCTTCTGAATTTGGTGGTAAGTGGAGAACGGAGTGTCTTAACACTCGGTTCCCACTGCCTACCTTGCCAATTATGTTATATTATTTATGGAACTAGTGATATATACGCCTATAAGATATTAGATACTATAATACGTAGGCTTGTTTAGGAAATTTTTATTTTCAAAAATATATAGTTTTAATCTAGATAAAATATTTTAGATTAAGAAGTTTTCCAGATGCATTTTTTCAGTAAAGTATATGAGGCTGTATGTACGACTTCGTTAGTCACTTTAGTACATTTACTATGCTTATATATTACAAACTTATATTCTAACAACTAAAAACACTAAAAACAAACAGTGCACTAAATCAAATATAATAATTATCTAGGAAAATTTCAAAAGTGGGTAAACAAGTACGGAATTCAAACACGCCGGAACACGTGTTTAATAAAGGAATTATTTGTAAGTTGCAGTGTTCTCTCATACTTGTGGATTTAAACAATTACAGTTCGTTAGAGCCGGCAGCAGCTTTTGTGAAGGAAAGCCATTGTTTTTGTGCGCCAAGTGTGTGTGTGTGTGTGTGTGTGTGTGTGTTGTTACTGCGCGAGCGTTACTCTGCGCGCTGTTGAATTGTACCGATACTTTCTACTACTTTATTTTTAATTAAAATAGTTAATGAAAAATAGACAGTTTGCAATTGCTTTTTCATTGGCAGAGGGAACCTGAAACCTAATGCTAAGAAGTGTTGTAAGACGCTTCCGTTCCCCAATTTCTGCCGAATTCCGCAGGCATTGCGTGTTGAGTAGCGGAACTTAACGCAAAAAATATTAAATACATAAACCTAATAATTACATCGCTTACCGGTACCACAACTAATTTTATATATCTTCGTCAATCCAAAAAAACAAGAATCCACAATTGTATTTAATACAGTAAAATTTAATAATAATAAATTATTATTCTTTTGATATACAATATCAAAATATAACGTTATGATGTAGAATTATTTCATACAGACCTATTGTTGTGATTTAAAGTACAAACAAGGCTTGTTGACTGATTTGCATAAAAAAGGCTTATTTATCTTTTCAAATAAACGGAAATATTATAATTACATTTCAAATATCAACATAATATTATATTTCTGTCAGTAATTTTTACGTCACATCGCCATTTTATGTTGATTTTTTATTATTTTCGAACATAAGGTTAATGCTCTTAGCCTTATTGGCTTTTACAGAGACACCGGTAGGGTAGGGAAAGGGTCTGTCCCTGAAGAAATGCAAGCACTAAGTGGCTGGCTGTGAGGAAGTCGACGACTGTAAAGGCGCCCCCTGCGGGACTCGAACCTCAACTTGCAGCTGTCGAGCGGCCTGGGATTTTATGTTGATAAAATATGAAATTGTTGGAATGTACGAGAATCTACGAGGCGTGTTCAAAAAGTAAGGTGACTTTGTATTTTTAAGAAAAAATATTTATTTATTTATCAATATTTATGTTGTCCCCTTCAAAGTTATCCCCCTCAGATACAATACACTTATGCCAACGGTTTTTCCAATCATCAAAGCACTTCTCATAAGCACTTTTCGGTATAGCCTTGAGCTCTTCCAGCGATGCAGTCTTTATCTCTTCAATCGTTGCAAATCTCCGTCCTTTCATAGGTCTCTTTAGTTAATACAATGATTTATAGAACATCCAGAGGGAAATCAGGCCGACACTTACACAACATAAGAATTAAATAATAATGCATATATCTGACGGACAAAATTAATTCTAATTAACCTTACTATAACTGCTATTAGTTATGATTTAGAAATTCAATCACGAACTTAGTGGTTCACATATTCATTCAATTTAATTATCATTTGGTAATTTATGAACTAAAGGCTGTCGTGGCGCAGCGACACGAGCGTGTGTCTGTGACGCGACGCTTGTGGGTTCGATACCCACTCGAGGAAGTGAAATATTTACTTATGTTTATATTTCCATTTCTTCGCTCTGGTGTCGAGGCAAAGCGCGGCGTTGAGTTCTGCCACTCAACACGCAATGCCTCCAGAATTCGGCAGAAAGTGAGAAACGGAGCGTCTTAACTCTAGGTCCCTCTGCCTACACTGCTGTGTGCGGGATACAGCGTGAAGATGATTTAATTTATATGATTTTTTAGTTTTCTCCTTTTGTGTAATATTGTCACTTTTTTGAAACGCCATAAATAAAGAACAACAACAACAATCATGTAGTTCAAGCGGGCGAAGCCGCTGGCAGGCCGCTAGTATTTAATATTTATTTTGTGTCCTTAAGTTAAACTCAAATCACATAAAATAATAGTTATTTTATTTTATCAATACTAAAATAAAGTTTAAAATTTTTAATGCATAAACCAATTTACCTGAAAAAAGCTCTATTACATTGTAACTTTCAAGACTTCCAAAGAAAAACTCTTTTCTTTAGAAGTCTTCAAAGTTCTTAAGTTTCTACTTTGATTGAAATAATTGTTATTAAAAATGTAATACTGTGAAGTTTCAAAAGTTACTGAATTTTCCCTCATCATTAAAAATAAAATTATATTTTTTGTTAATCATTAAAAAGGGTTTTATTATTCTTTAAAATATATTTCATATTTCTTCAAGTGTTAAAATGTATACACCTAAAAGTTTTTAATATAAGAGATTTCTTTTTGTTGTGTATTGAAGTACTTTGTCAGCAGCCATTTAGATGAAAACGATGAAGGTAAAGGGAAAGAAATCATGATAATTCCCGTTTCTTTAAACTAAGCAATCTCATTTCAACTGTATTGTAAAATCAGCTTCACGCTGTATCCCGCACACAGCAGGGTAGACAGAGAGAACGTAGTGTTGAGACACACCGTTCCCCACTTACTGCTGAATTCTGGAAGTATTGCGTGTTAATTGGCAGAACTCAACGCCGGTCTTTGCATAAGAGTGTAGAAATGGAAATATAAACGTAAATAAATATATCACTCCCTCAAGTGGGATTCGAACCCACAACCGTCGCGTTACAATCATACCATTGAGCCGCTGCGCCACGATGGCCTCTTTTATATATATTATACTTATTTTATAATATGTGATTATTACTTATTGAATACACTCTTCTTACTTCTTTGCTCTACTATTAATAATAATTATTCTCAAAAGCTTCTCAAACAATGTTCCGTCACGTTTCAATTTGCACGAGACTATATATATACACTTATTTGAAAATCAGTCAGCCATTCCCAGTTTCACTAAATTTTGTCCTTGACATTAGGCCAAGAAATATGTCCAGATCTAAACCAGTGGTGATTTAAACGCTTAGGGGCACACTCGAAACTGAAATACACCACAGCTTATAAATTATTGACAGCTGTATTATTTACTCAATGAAATTCAATATATCAAATCTTAGATAATAAATGTATATATTTATGTGTATAATGTGTATTTAGTTGTCTGTCTGTAGTATAATAGTCAAAATAATTTACTTTATTATATCTTATTAAGATTTGTTAAAAGTTTCGGTTGTTCCCAATTACTGTTTGAAAATTTGAATGTAATATTTTTTATAATTTTTTTAATATTAATTTAAGTCTCATTATGAGTCTATTATTATTTTTATTCTAACATTTTTATATGATCTAATAATCTTACACAATTTTCATTATTCATTAAAATTAACGTTCATGTAAAGCAACAATTTATACAAAAATTATATACGAGTATATACACATTTTTAGGGTTCCGTATATCAAAAGGTAAAAAGGGAATCCTTATATGATCATTTTGTTGTCCGTCTGTTTGTATGTAAAAATTAGCCTTTGTCATTTAACTCAACAACGTGTGGAAGCTTAAGCTAAAATTAAGATCAAGTTGAACGAGCGTTTTATTTATATTTTGCTACATTTTGTATCAAAACCTACCGAGTACTTCCCGTCGACATACATTTATGAAACTTGGCTGCAAATGGGAACTTGCAATAAAAATAAAAAAACAAGCATAAAAGTGAAAATTAAAACATATTTCATATAAAAATTCTTAACAAATCTATATTTATAGTTCAAATTATACAAAATGAATCAATATGCTCGCAAATTAAAATTTCTAATTTTTATAGCATCTTCCCGTTGACCTGCAATACTGAAATTGGTACGGAATCTTCGGTAAGCGAGACCGACTCGCACTTAACCGGTTTTTCTCAATATAAAGGCTGCCCATCAGCTCGACAGCGGCCGGCTGTAACGACGACTCGAATGTGTTCATTGTCGCTCGACTAATTGACTCTAATATTCTGACACTCCATTTAACATAATCGTTTCCAGACTCTTAATCCCTTTAAAATCGTAGGAGAAGCATTACCTTAAATTTTAAAGGACCATTTCGAGAATAATATACGAATTAGGTATTTTTGTTTGCTGTATTTAGTGGAAATAGTTTAAGAGTTTATTTTTATCTTCACGCTGTATCCCGCTAATATCAGGATAGGCAGAGGTCAAACGGCGTTAAGACACGCCTTTCCCCACAAACTGACCAATTCATCGTAGCTTAGTGGCGGAACTCATCACCGCGTTTTGTCGTGTTACCGGAGCGGGTAGATGAAATTATTTCATCATTCCGAATAGGAATATTATACGAGCAGGAGCACCACGACGGCCTTTAGATATAAGCTAATAAGATTTTTAATATTTACACACAAAAACACCTACGAATTATTACTTATGGGAAGTTGAAAAAAACAGAAAACCAATAAAAACGCTGTTAAACTGTTAATGTTAAGTAAAATATTTTCTATTTCTCAGAAACAAAAGAATAAAATATTTTAGAAGTCAGCTCTTAACAAATAATAAATAAAGACTGAACTTTTTATTTACAGAAAAATATAATATAACTGTTGTCGCACCTCCGCCGCTGTTCGTTCAGTCTTAGTAAGTTTACATTAAAAGTAATTTAAATTACTAAAAGTTTCCAGATTCAACATTATTATCTGAAATGCATCAGTCGCTCGCGTTGGAATACAAAAGAAAGTACTAGTTAAATTTGTTATGAAACTTTTATTCATATTGAAGAAGCGCAAGGGTGTGACTGTAACGCGACTGTTGTGGGTTCGATCCTGAATCGAGAAAATTTAATATTTATCTAAATTTATATTCCATTTCTTCGCTCTGGTTTTGAGGCAAAACGCGGCGTTGAGTTCCTCCACTCAACACGCAATGATTCTACAATTCGGCGGAATGTGGGATACGGACGTGTCTAAATGGGAAAGGATTGTTTTAATCTTAGATTCTCAGGTTAATTTTTTTAACGATAATCATAGCCCTACTGTTAGTGGAATGTCTAATTGTAAATGCGAAGGCTGTGGGATAAATTAAGTGGCGGAACTCAACGCCAAGCCAAACGCCAAAGAGGAAAGAAAATTAATATATTAAATATTTAATTTCCTCGAATGGGAATCGAACCTAAAACCTGTCTGCCTTTACAGTCATACCACCACCAAAACTAATCTCATTTTTTATAATAATTCGTATAGTGATTCATATTCACATTTAGAATAACTAAGAAAACCTCCTCTTGTTTACAAACGATATCTATCTAATATATGACTGTCAACCCCATTGTAACTTGTACCTCATAGTCGACATTTGATTTGTCGTTTGTTAGCGAACATGTTTCGACTTTGATTCTCTTCTTGTAAAACTGAATCTGCGATATTTCTATACGGCACCGCATTTCACGAATCAAATCAAACTTCCGCGGAATTTCCGGCCCCCGAGGCGCCTCCCTCACATCACAAGAGACGCATGCTTCCACACATTCAAACCTACTTCAGTATTTTATCTCAAATTTCTTAAGGTACCATCTCTTATATCGAGATAGCTTGACTTCTGTTAAAATATTGAATTTAATATAAACCAGAAAAGGATATTCGTATGATATCCGCCAAATTCCTCTCGAAAATTTCTCTGTGATTTGGAGCAGACTTCCCGAATGGCTCGACTTCAAGGGCATTCTTAGAACTGGAAAACTTTTACGTTATGTCATTACTTGAGTGCTTCGTCCCAAGAAATAATTTAATACACTTCAATAAGCTTTATAGCGGCTTGAGTCTGTATTAGACGGCTTGTGTATATAGAAGAAGGAAAGTATTAAAAAATAAGGGAAATATTTAAGATCATTTCTTGTTTTTATTTTTATGATATAAAATCATTTTATCCACGATAGAAAAATAAACTATAAAAAAAATCCCATCACGCTTTCACAATCACACAACCAGAAGGTTGTTATGCTATATTGCCTGTCGCTGGCGGAACCTATAGAAATTTCACCATAAAACAAAATTGTATCTTGTACGATCGTAAAATATACAATCTGCAAGGGTTAGACGTGACTCCGCTATGACACAATAATATACACACACACAATAATTGTTCAAAGTTCACCAAAAAACACAATACATTAATTTGACAATATTAAATCGAATGAATATTGATAAAGTTGATGTATATTAATGAGGAAGTAATCAACCATTAAATATGCATTATAATTAATTATTTCATGAGACATAGTGGCGACGTGAGAGGTTATGGGTTCGATTCTTACTCGAGAAAATTTAATATTTTTATTTCTTCGCTCTCGTAAAGGCAAAACGCGACGTTGGCATTGCGCCACTCAACACGCAATGTTTCCGGAATTCGGAGGTAAGTGGGGAACGCTAGTGTTTTAATGGAAACGGAATGTCTTAATACCAGATTCCTAGGTTCCCTCCACTCAGCTATGTGCGAAATACACTATAAAACTAAAAAGAACTGCAATTTCCCATTCGATCGTAAATTGTATGACTGCTAGCATGTTTATAGGTATGTAAGTAGGTATATCTCGCCTATCGAGACCGTCATGGCGTAGCGGGTGTGAGTGTAACGCGACGGTTGTGAGTTCGATCCCCACTCGAAGAACTGAAATATTTATTTACGTTTATATTTCCATTTCTTCGCTCTGGTGTCGAGACCAAGCGCGGCGTTGAGTTTTACCACCCAACACACAATGTCTAAACATTAGGTGCCCTCTACCTACCCTGCTGCGTACGGGATACAGCGTGAAGCTGATTTAATTTTGATTTTAGGTAGGCCCTCGTGACAACGTGTCCGTGTACTAAGCACGTCATTACTATTTACGTGGCGACGCATTATGCAGACAGCTTATACTGCACTCATAGACATTGCCATCAGACCTCCCATCACCGACAAAAGCGACTAACTCCCGAAGGACGCGGCGTCACTTCGAGCGTGGATATTGCGTTCGGGTTATAGAGTGTGTATATTTTTCGCTAATTTTTGTTGGAAAAATGTTCAGTATTATCTGTGTGTGTGTTACCTGTAGCAAGATAGGCAGAAAGGACCTAATGTTGAGATACTCCGTTCCCCATTTTCTATTGAATTTTTGAACAAAATATTAGGTTTTCAATAATATCTATACTTGAACATTTTGTTTAGTAACGCTATTAAATAATTAATGATTATGTGTCTTTATTATTGTATTGATTTCTAGCTACAGCTTCCAGAAATAACACTTATCTATGTTAGGTATAGATATACAGGTATGTTAAATAATCACCCGTTACTTAGCTTTCTTCCACGATAGCCAAGCCAGGGTCAGAGCAGTTTTAGCTCGGCCTCCCAAAGCCCGGTGACGCTGTAGAAACTGTCGTAAAACGAAAACGTTACTTAGCAATAAACGACGATTTCTTGATGATCTCACGTCAAAGTCGACTCAAACTTAATGGCGACTCACGAGTTTAATATAAAATATTTCATACCATTACTTGTTTTATCCACTGTACTATTTATCGAAATTTAAGACATTGTAATACAGTCTTAAAAGTTTCACCAGTCAACATAGTATATTTGTTTTGATAGAAGGAAAAAATGAAAATATTATATTTTCTCGAGCCAGGACTGGACTCACAACTATTTTGTTTACATTCACGCCACTGCCCCATACGCTACTGCGCCATAATATATATATATATATATATATCGTTAATCTGTATTCATCAATTAATCTACAACGAGAGCAAATAACCAACTAATTAATATAATTGATTGCTCGTCAACGTATATTTGTGTTCATAAAAGCTGAAAATCGACTAAAACCTATTTCTATAATCCTATATAACCGCTATCATTGTAACAGCGCACCATTAGAGGTCAGTGCAGTATTAGTACTTATTACACCAGAATTTATCATCAAAGGGTGTCCAGTGACGTCAAAAAACAGACCGCTGACAGCTGACCCGCACTCCGCAATCACTGTGCGTTTCGCGTCATGTCATAGTCGACATGCAGAAATAAAACATAATGTGTATGTTTATATATAAAACTTATTTGTAATTCAGTGCTTGGATAATATTAAGTATTCTCTTACAATGCACCTGTGAGTAAAATGAAAGGAAACGCAAGAAAAAAGCTGTTTTTTTTTTAAGGGAAAAAGACAAGGCAAACGAGCGTTCGAGTCACCTGAAGGTAAGTGATCACCGCCGCCCACGACCCCGTGCAACACTAGAGGAGCTACAGGTGCGTTGCCGGCCTTTAAGTTGGAGGTAGACGCGCTTTTTGAAGGTACCCATATCATATCGACCCGGAAACACTGCCGCGGGTAGGCCATTCCACAGTTCCGTGGTGCGTGGAAGGAAATTCCTACGAAACCGCACAGTAGAGTGCCACGTATCCAGGTGGTGTGGATGATATTTAAGATTGTGACGTTTTTTTTTTATGGGGTTAAAAAATTCGGCGGCAGGTAACAGGCGGCGGCGGCGGCGTGAAGTACCGTCTCGCTCTATTGATGACACCCACTTACTTCAAGGCCAAGTTGGCCAGGCTTTCCAGGTGATCACGATACTGGCAGTCACTCGAATCACTAAGGCCCAATATGCCGATACTGGGCGTGGAGGGGTGTGTAAGAGGGGTGTTCTGAAAGACTGGCGATACGATAAATGGGGTTTCTTTAATGGTTAACGCGCAAACTTGTGTCTTTAGGGAGTTAAATTGAACCAAGTTCCTTACCACTCCCATTACGTACCCCATGAAGAGACATTCTCAAGGGATGTCTCAACAGAAGACACAAGCTTATTTCAGCACGGTTCTGCGTTTTCCCGAGAAAGACTTGCACGGCTAGAGTGAACGGCGTCCACAGTGCTATCATCCGCATAGCAATGAATGCTAGAATTCTCAAACATGTCATTCATATACAGAAGAAACAGCGTGGGTGACAGCACGCAGCCTTGGGGAACGCCAGCGTTCAAGGGCATAAGCTTAGAGCAGAAACCGTCGACAGTGACCTTGATGATGACCGCAGTGTTTAACACTACATAATAGGTTAAATATGCTAAATACAGAATTATGGATAAAGGACTTATAACTTTTATTTGAGAAACTCTGCTTCACCCTGGAATCCTATAAAGTAGGGTAAGTAGAGGGAACTTAATGTGAAGGCACTCTGTTTTCGCCGAATTTCTAGAAGCATTGCGTGTTGAAAGGCGGAACTCAACGCCACGCTTTGCCACCACCAGTGCTGAAAAATTAAAATATTTAATTTTCTCGGGCAAGGATCGAACGCACAACCTGTCGGATTTACTGTCACATTTTTGTGCCCTGTGCCACTCTTGTATTTAAAAAGTGAAAAAGCCTATAGTAATCATTATTTTTTAAATTTAGGTGGTTTTTACATTAGAATTCCTTGGTAGTCTAGTTCCAAATTAAAACTTTAACATCCCAGCCCATTACCCGCAGCATCACACGTTAAATCAGAAATAGTAAAGTAGTTTACGCGACGGACGACATCTTAGAGCAAATGTGACTCGACGTATTGTTGGCTGTACGTGAACTTACCCTTAGATATTGAGGTGGTAGTACACTGTACAAATATCTTACTATTTTGGGGTCACTCAGTTATTTTATGTACACTTGCTTATTTCTTATTAATTTACATTTATTTTATATTTCCATTTCTTCGCTCTGGCGTCGAGGCGAAGCGCGGGATTTGAGTTCTGCCACTCATCACGCAATGCCTACAGAATGCGGCGGAAAGTGGGGAACGAAGTGTCTAAGCACTAGGTTGCCTTTTTCTACCCTGCTGTGTGCGGGATACAGCGTGAAGCTGAAAAAAAAAATGAAAAAAATATATAATTTTATTTAATTTTACTCATTGTGCCTCTATCCTCATCCTTAACCTTTTTCAACTTTTCACCTTTTGTGACTTTTCTTACATCTGTAAACTATTTACTTTACGAACAAAATAAACAGACCTTTGAGTGAATTGTAAATATGTTTTTACATTTCAAATATTAAAGAGATTACACATTTTTAACTTGAAATTGAAATTTCCAACAACATTACATTTCATTTAAAAATACATATATTCAAATATTATTAGAAAATAATAGTTTCAACATTTTTAATAAAATTTTGCTTTGTTCATAAATGTAGATAAAATTCACGGTGCCTTTATGGCGCAGAGGCACAAGTGTGCGCCTATAAACACAACTTTTGTGGGTTCGACTCCCACTCGTAGGAATGAAATGCTTAATGCTTTTATTTATCGTTCTGGTAATGAAGCAAAGCGCGGCCTTAGGTTCTGCCACTCAACACGCAATGTGAGTTCAGAATTACACTGAACCCTTATGGTAATAAAAGCGTGATACAGCGTGTAGCTAAAGAAAATGTTCACAGCAGAATATCATCAGAACTACCATGTCTACATTTTTTTTTAAATTTAAAATACGATAATACATTGAAAGTCCAAATCGACTGTCAAAGAAAACCGAAAACACTACACCAGCTAAAATTATCACTATCCATACATCATAAAGCATCTCCATCTGTGGCAACAATAAAACTGCAGCCGTACATCAGCCCAGACAAGGACAAGTGTTGTATGACTCACCCAGCACAGCAGCACCGACTCCGGTAAGAGGCC
>DWGR01001033.1:0-17921 GCA_018247715.1 Heliconius burneyi
TGTCATCATAAAAGCACATAATTATGTACAACAGAGGTATTGAAGTGTAAATTTATATTTTTATATATTTATTTTTTTGGGATAAAATAAATTTTTACCAACGATTTTTTTTACTTCCCAACCTGTACCTAAAGACCTTACCTAAAATTTATAATTTATGACAAATACTTTTGTAAGAAAATGTGTTAAAGGTGGAAAAGGAGTCAGTGTAAAACATGTCTATCGTTTTGGTTATTTAAATATCCAAATGACGATACCAAATATTTTTGGATATCAACGTAAATTTAAAAAAAATCTAGAACAAGATACACATTGTAACAATTTTCCGCTACACAAAGATTATTATTTCTAACTTCTAAAAATTTTACAAGAGAATGCTTTGGAATATGAATTTATGGAATATTTTAAGTATCAATAAAAGGTTAAAAAAATCACTTTCATAATCTATATATTTTTATAGCAACTTTCATAAATCTAAAAACACACAGACATATCAAAACAAGGACTTTGCGAGACACGCAACACATTTAGTAGGAAAATTCAATTCAAACTCGGCGTATGGTCTACAATAGAGTTGAAGAAACCAATCATATTATATTAACATTTCCCCAATATCATCACATTACGGTGAGGCAAATCGTAAAAGTAGGTTTGCAACAAAATAAAAATGCAATACTGAATAAAATTGTGATGATTTATTTCAATCAATAGCCGGCAACAAATTATGAAATCTTTTATATAATATTGTACTACACATCGACAGGAGAGCTTCAACATAATATTTTCAAAATCTCTGCGCAAATTATATTATATACATTATTGCTTATTTATAGGACAGTTCTTAGAGTTTATAAAATAAATCGATATGGTGGAAGCGAATTTCTGCACACGTTACACTCGTTGGTCTTTAGTAAATAAAAAAAGTGAATTCTATAAAATATTCGTGTATTCAATTATTTATTTAATATAATTTCATTAAACATTATCATAAATTAATAAGTAATATAAAAATTATTAATTCTCGACCCATCGACTATAACCTGCGGTGATACAAGCAAAAAAAAAACAGCACAGAGTAAAAAAATATTTACACAATATACAAATTAACTTAGTATCAGAGCATTTATACATTATGACAATGTGGAGGGTACAAACTGGGCGTTATGTCTAGTTCTCGAATAATATAAGATTTATCCAATTATTTAATATATAGGTACTATCCGATCAGTAAGAAATTTGGAATGTTACAAATATCAATATTAAAAAGGTTTCTTTTCTTAAATTGTAATTTAGTTAATAGCGGTTAAAGTATTCGTCTCATATGATTTTAAATAATATTTTTCCTATACTAAATAATAATAAGCAGTTTGTACCGATTCATTTGCATGCAGTATCCATAAAGCTAAATAATATGGGACGATTACTTCACTCACTTTACACATCAACGTAACTAGAATTTTCATCGACAATTTTAACACGAATAAAGCCAATTTAAACAACATAAATATAGGAACCAACCGTCAAAATAAATTATAATTCCGCTAGAAAGAGCCCAATATTGTATTATCTATATATATTACTAAAACAAAATCAAATATTGCCTATAAAAGTTAGCTATCAAATGCATCCTACACCCTCACTCACTAAAGCCACGTTTCAGTATAAAAATAATATCGACACTGTCGTTAAGAAGCTACATGTGATGGGAAACAAAATTTTCACCAAAAATAAAATATTTACAACAAATTTAAGCAAAAATTGCAATTCAAAGGTTATCCATTCCATCACCATAACTATACGATTCGTCGATTCGAGGTTTTGAACTGTCGATCAGCCTTTAATCTAAATATAATCAAACCGTAACAGACAATATGTACTCACATTTACGAGCTTACTTTGCTGAAATGTGAATAATTATTAAATAAAAATCATTAAAACAATAAATGTGATGACAGCCAATACTTCTTCCAATAAAATGTCATTTAATAAACTGAGTATCCGCATTGAAATAATCAATATTATTTAGGGGACCCAGCCCATTGTTCATACATAATCATATCAAATAGTGAAATTGCATACAAAAATTTCTAGCGTAGAAATATTTATGTTTATATTGTATAACAGGTACAGCAGTGTCGCAAACTATACGATAAATTTTATATTCTTACACCGCGAAATTATTATATGCAATATTTCAAACATAACTAAACATAAAATAATTAAACTGTTTTTTTTTCTAGTTTTTAATTTAATATAATAATAATCACCGATATTGATCATAGGGGGTTAAATGGTAAGATAAACATTAAAAAGGTAAATTATATGTACCACAATAATTGTCATATAAATTTATTTGATCTTAACACAAAAGACACTTCAAAAATTGTAAGAATTTACTAAACTAACAAAATAAAATCACAGAATCTAGTATCATTAATTTCCATTTAATTAAAGATTTTTTTAATCAATAAGATATACAATAAATAAAATTGGAATCTTGCCTATATACATAAAACTGAAAAAAGAAACAAACAATGAGTAAATTACACTTATTTATCTTACCATCCGTCACCAAACATTTTATATAAAAAAATGGCAATAGACTAAAATCAAAAGTCAGGACAAAATTGCAATATTACCAAAATCTCCGAAACGCCAGATATCAACCACATAACGACTTGCATTCATACCTGAATTGGGAAAAGAAAAGAAAATTAAGAAAAAAAAATGCCAATTGATAAAAAAAAACAACAAAAATAAGTAATTAAAAATATATATAAATAAATACAAAAAACAAATATATAATTTGTTATATCATTATTGCAATTACGTCCAAGTCACAAAACAATAAATAACTTTAGAATATAAATATTATTTTAATTATAATTATTATACATATAATAATATTTTCACACTGATATGGTTCAGCTATAATACATAATGTACACTATATATTGTACATAACAAAGCGTCATACATATTTATTATTTATATTTGAAAAAAACAACAGTAATTTGGATGATATTCAAAAATCGGAAAAATAAAACATTAATAACAATAAAAAACATATTATATTTACCACTTTTGATGAGTATAAGCAGAGGTAACCTGGTGTAAATACACTCCGTCGTGCTTTATTTTTCGTCCAATTTAAGAGTAAGTTGTCAGTTAAGCTCCTCCTTCATTTCTCTGGCATGAAGTCAGAGAAATGAAGATATGAATGAAAATATTTTATATATAAACCGCATAGTCTAACATTACCAATATGCGTCGCGATAACGTCAATGAAATTATAATTATTTTGTGAAAACTAACAAACAATTTTGATTGGAGGTAGAAAATGATTACCAAAATTTAATTATTAATAATGCGATTATCAAAGAAAAAATATATAAGAGACATCTCCTTAATCATATCCATTGATAATTTATTTAGTTTTGAATACCATCCAAGTATTATTATTAGTACGTAATAGTTAGTTACACAGTTGTTAAAAAATGAAGGTGAGTTAGATTGAAATGGATTTTAGAATTTTATAAGGATAGTAACTAAAATCGTTAGTATCTAATATTAATATTAGTTTTCTCATACACTTAATAGAATCGCCGCCTGCGGCATTCAATGAAAGTTACATAATGGTTGTAAAATTTAAATAATTTAAATTTCCATCCAAATATAAAAATCAAATTAAGAATAAGTATGATATCAAACTATTTATCTTGATTGAAAATTAAATATATGTAATTGATTCATAGAATGTTTCCAATACAATTTAAATTTTACGTTTAATATGTTAGTATTTCTTACCCAACAAAATAAATACTTAAAGAAATAGTTATAAAACAAGAATCTAAAAAATATGTTAAAAAATCCATTCATTTCTCCCACTCACCACACGATCTCAATAATAAAACTATTTACCACAATATTCAACATACAAACATACATTAATAAACAATAAATAATCAATTACTAACTTGACATTATAAAAGCACATTATTTAATTAATATGTCAAATATTTCAAAGACAAGCTATTTTGTATAAAAAACGAATCATACACAAAATGTATGAAACTAACAAATTATATATATAAAAATCTGTTACAATTATAACAAACGATTTCTACAATACATTTGGTCACAGAATTAAAATATAAGTAAAAAATCCACACAAGACTTCCACACACGAGTTGTATATAAATACAGTGTAAACTCCACATAATTTCACTCGATTTAACGGAACACTCTAAACCCTCGAAATTACTACATTTTGTTTGGTTATAGTTTGTTTTCGATACAATGGGATACATTCTATAGAACATCGTACCCATTTCTCATAACGCAAGTACGTGGTTAAGAGTGATATACAGAATGTTCTAAATTGTCAAAATTAATAAGAACTGGAAGTGCTTACTTTTTTTCGTCTTATTACGTAACGCCTAAAATATTTGATGCTAATAGATTGTGTATACAAATTCATATTGTTAGTTGCTCCCAAACTTCCAAACAAGAAATCAAAACTACATTTCTTAATGACCATTTAAAATAACGTCATAAAATGTTCTTGCAGAGTTTACACCGTACATATAATTACATATAAACACATACAAATGGTTATTACCTGTCGTGGTGTTTGTCAAGTAGGTACTCCTTAAGTCGCCGTAGCAGATGTTCGGAGAGTTGCGTCACTTCAGGCCACTGCTTGAGTACCATGACGCCGACCATTACAGCAAAACTTGTTGTTAGTACTCGCACTCTGAAATTTGTTGTATAATATGAAATCAATTATTAATAAAATATTATCATAGTTACATATATTGTTTTAATATATAACATAGATAAACAAACTTTTTTAACATTTTTAAAGTGCTATTCCAAATTTATTTCCGTTTTCTAAAGTAAATATTAACCTTAAATTGTTAGTTGTATTTTTGAACACGATCTCTTAATATATTAAATGGTAGACGACGCTCGGCATTGAATGTTGTCGAGTAACAGTGAGATTGTAACAATATTTTATAATTCGACATTCTATTATTGTAGGCAGGTCTCTTGTATTTCTCGGGATACGGCATGAATCTAAAAGAATAGGTACCTAGTCCTTAAGAAAGGCATGGCGACGCCGGCGACGGTGGCCACCAGCAGTAGGGCCAGCTGCAGCAGAGTGATGGCCACGTTGAGCAGCTTGACGAGCAGCACGCGCGGGGGTAGCGCTGCGGAGGCCGCCTCGCCGCCGCCGCCGCCCGCTCCGCCCCCGCCCACACCTGCCATCCACTGCTCGAGCTTGCTGATCTACGGGGGGAGACATCTTATTAGTGTGTGTTCTCCTGTGCTACTTATGCTAGATCCACATTCTAGATAGCGTTCTAATGTGGATTCAGCCTTGTTTGTAATTTAAAGTCGATAGACAGGTGGTAAGACAGAATAGTTTATTGGGATTTTGCCTTATTTTTTTATTATTTTCTTTGAGAGTAACCTTGCGCAAAGTCCAAAAAATCAAATTTTTCCTCAATCTATATATAACTACAAAAAAATTATTACTATGCTGTAAATAACCGTTAAAAAAATTATAGTAATATATTTTTGTAATAATTCAACCCGTATGTAATATGTTATTTTTTGTTTATAATATTTTATTGTTTTATATTCAATTACAATTCAATAAAAAGTTAAAACAACTTACTTTAGTTTGACATAAATCTAGAGCTTCGTGTATGTCTCGTATTCTTTCTTCACTTTGATATTGTACTTTTTCTTCTACATCAGTTAGGGCTTGTTTTAAATTTTCTACCTGAAATTGTATGCTTTTATTAACAGCAAATTATATGACTCCAAAACCATACGCATAGTATGGAATATATGGAAACAATTACAAAACTTCAATTCAATATCACAAGTTGCAAATATATAATTTCAATCATGCCTTATGCTATAAGCATCTACTTTTCTGATTGGAAGCTAAAATCTCTGGATATATGTACATATCACATCTACAAAGAAGAGATATTTTTTTTATGGAAAAAGACATGGCAAACGAGCGTACGGGTCACCTGATGGTAAGTAATCACCGCCGCCCATGACCCCGCGTAACAACAGAGGAGCTACTGGGGTGTTGCCAGCTTTTGAGGTGGTTGGGCGCCGGAGCCCGGCATTACCTAATGCGAAACGCAGTGGCATAAAGCCACTACTTCACGCCGGTTTAAAATGTCGGGGGTGATAATGATCCGGTCGAGTCTGCCCATGCGTGTTGCTATTGCCATTATTTAAATCTAATAACATAATTTTTTGTTCAAAATGCAGAACTATATTCTCCCTGACTACTATAAATAAAATTACTAATGCCAGTAAGTGCGACGTATAGTTTGGTAATTTACTATTTAACTACAGCTAAGAGGACGGCACAGTTTATATTATGTATAATTGTAGTATCTAAGCTGTACTACCATAAGGAGTATCAGCAATATTGTACTTTGGATCAATATTTTTTTTAGCTTCACGCTGTATCCCTAGTGGGGTAGCCAGAGAGAATGGAGCATGAATTGCTACGGATTTTGGATACCTCTTTCGCCTCGTCCACTGTCATCAATCCGTACTATGCCCTCCGGGGAGTCCTAATGGTTTCTAAGTGACCTTCCTCCATCTCTCTAATCAACAATATCAATATTGTTTAATAGTTTTATGTCTTCTAACATACCTCGTTTTGATGTAATTCAGTGAGATCATTGATTTGCTCCTCCAACCGTTCCGTCTTGAAGCGCTCCTCTTGCAACGCCGCGGAGAGGAACGACACTTCTTGAGATAAATTCTGAAAATGCATGTTTAATAGATAGTTAATAAAAACTTATATTTATAATGCAAAACTATGGAAATTTTCTAATTGTCTGCAATGCTCTCAAATAGTATATGAAATATGGTTAGTAAAATATATGAAAATTAGAGGTTCTAAACCCGAATATAAAATATAAAAGTAATCGCCATTATAGCGCAGTATGTTAGCACGGCGTCTGACTGTAAGCGCGACGACTATAGATTCAACTCCTACTCCAAGGAAATAATTTTCATTTCCTCGCTTTGAAAACAAGACAAAGCGCGGTGTTAAATTCCGCCTCTTAACACGTAATGTCTCAAAAATAGGGTGGAATGTAGAGAATGAAGTAGCAAAACTAGGTCCCCTTTGCCTGCCCAGCTGGATACAGCGGGAAGGTAAAAAATAAATTTTGTCACATTAGATGCAGTAAAATACAACATCTCTGGTTAATATAAAATAATTAAAATAATAGTATACCTTAATGGAGTCAATTTTTTCTGCTAACCGTTCATAGTCCTCCCGCCGCTCGCGCAGTTCGTTCAGTATGGGTTTGATACTGAAGTTCGGATCTGACATATTGTTTGAACCACCTTGTGTTGGATACCTGAGAATAATTAATGCTTCTAAATTAATACTTATAAATTAATTGATAAGAAATTTAATAATTGAGGCCAGTCGCGGCGTTGGCACTCCTTTACTCGGCGACAAAGTAAAAACTCGGTGTGGAATTCTATTACTCAACGCACAATGCCTTCAGAATTCAGGAGAAAGTGAAGTGAAGTGAAGTGTGTTAACGCTGATTGCCTCTGTCTACCTTGCTACGTGGGAAAATCAACAATAGTTTGAGTTCTAAATGCCACTGAGTCTCCTGATTCGCTAGTCCGTTTTAATTTCAATAATTATCATAATGACGTAGTATAGTTTAAAGGCCGGCAACGCACCTGTAACTCCTCTGGTGTTGCACGGGGTTGTGGGCGGCGGGGATCACTTACCCTCAGGTGACCCGAACGCTCGTTTGCCTTGTCCTTTTACCATAAAAAAAAAATAGTGCGCTTGCTGTCAGTTAATAATTTTGAATTCTCTCTATCTACTTCAATAAATACAAAAAATCTAAAATGACTTACGGAGCACCCTCACTGGTGACAGAGGATGAGGGCGAGGCGTCCGGCGAGTACTTCTGCGCAGCGGCGGGGGACGCGGCGGGGGCGGGAGCGGCGCCGGCGCGCGGCAGCGTGGAACCACGCCCCTCACCCGCCTCCGACGCTCGCGAGCCTTCAGACGACGCGTTCGCTGCGTTGTAGGGGAATTCAATACGGGTACGACCACTTTGGATACGTTACTACTTTATTTTGGGGGTAAACTGCGTGTTTATACTATAGATTAATATTAATATACGCAAGGTTGTAGACACATAAAGAATTAACGAAGTAATCCATAGTTAATGTTTATTTTTTCTAAAGATTAAGAGAGATAAGATAAACATATTAACAATTTTTTCAGCTTATAAACTGTTTGTGTTAAAAAGAAAAATATCAAATGTTAAGTTTGTTTTCGGTGCAAGACATTACTTGAAATAAGTCACTAACTTTTGTTTAGCCGTAAGCGTTCTATTTTTTCTTAATTGTTTGATTGTCTTAGCGTCAATAATGCATCAATATTTATATTGCGCATGCGATGTAGGCGAGTACATTTAACATAACCAAATCAATTTTGATTTCAAAATAGTCATGCTTGTCTTCATGCTATGTAATTTATAATAATTGAAATAAATAATTATAATAAGAACTATGCATAAATTTAAAATTTCTTTAAAAAATATATATTTTTTGTACAAACCATCAAATTAAAAAAAAAACTATGCTTAAATTAATATCATATATCGTAACGTATAATATAAAAGATAATTGCAATAAATAATTCGCAACGAACTGTATGTGTAATGAGTACGACCTTACAAATACAATGGATGTGAATGTTTCCAATGATGTCATGCCACGGCTTTGTGCAGTCTCAGTAGGTACATACATACATACATACTTATATAATTCTATATAGTTTTACTACTTATATCTTATCTTATAATAAGGTGCGAAGATAATATAATTTTTTTTATTACTGAAACTAATTTCTTTTTTTTAATACAAAAAAAAACATTGTGCAGTATTAATTTGGGTTACATAAAAATATACTATAAATGCCATTTCCTATTAAAATAAATATTTAGTCAAATCAGTAAAGTTATGTAGTCAAATCTAATTATAATTACTATGGCACTACTACAAAAACAAAGTAAATATATACTGACTCATTCAATAAACATACAATAAATATACATATAATAAATATACATATAATAAATATAGATATAATAATAATAAATATATAAAAAAGATATAAAGATATATTTACCTCTCAGTTCCGTGTGTTGCGGGGCTGGCGTGCAAGAATGAGATGATAAGCTAACATTATTTGCTATACGATTTTGTGATACTTTGTATATTTATTAATGAATAAATTATAAGTTGAGTTATGCCAAAATGTGAATACTATGGGATATATTAAAAGACAAAAATATATATGTTTGGAAATAAAATCTATATTTGAAAAGAACACATTTTGGCGTAACTATTATAATGTTAGTATGAAATGGATAGATTTAAAAAAGGATAATATTAAAAAGGAAAAGTGATATTTAACTAAATTTATGATAAATTATGAAAAGTTAAATAAAAATATCTACAAATATTTATGTTAAAAATATTGACAATTGATAATCCCCAAAAATCTGCTACTTTTCTATATTAATCACAAATTTACAATCCAAAATAGTTTTTTATGAGTGTTGAGTTAACCTAGGTCTTGTTTAGCATTAACACGCGAAGTACTTGTAGAGATTCTAAGTCAAATGCCTTGAACTTATTATATCATATCTACGACAACTAGAAATATGTTTGACAGAACATAATTAAAGCATTTTTAAGTATATGTATATTTATATATACAGATTACAATTAATAAACAAAGATAGACAGACAAAAACAAATATAACAAAAAAAACTATTTACATTTCTTCCGGCATTTCCTGCACTTTTTGAATAACATCTCACTTTGTAACTTAGCTCTGATGCATTTTACCACACAAAACTCACACCTAAGCCCAATATTATAAGTCTTGTTATCGTACAAACATTATATTATATACAAAACAGTGCAATAAGTAAGAACGTTGAAAAACAACTGAAATGAAGTCACAAGTCGTAAAGCCTTGTCTATGAACTTGTGCACTATTGTGTTATCTACTATGGCCTTGAGATAAGTAAATATGAATGACAGTTAAAGAGATATAAGATGATACTGAAATCATGTAAACTGTTTAAGATAATAATTTCGTGTTATCTTATTCGTAAGGATATTTGATTTTTTTTTTTAATTTATTATTTTGAATGGTGGTGGATAAAAATAAAAAATGTACACATAAATGGGTAAAATATTTTTCTCTATGATAGGTTAATAAGTAACGGACTGAAACTACATTTTTAATGTGCTTTAAGTTATTCAAGATCTAAATGGAAATATAAGGACCGTATTTATAAGCTGCTTTTAAGCTTGAGATCGATCTTGAGATGCCGTGTTCATTAATAAATTATATATCTAAGAATGAGAACATCATCTCAAGTTCAATCTCATACATGAGAGCGATCTATAAATACGGGCCTGAGTATCATATTATAAATTGATGAATTTCATTAATAATGAGTGCGATAGTTAACACAAATGTTTCTACGCGTCATACTTACAGGGACCCGTGTTTTCTGCGAGACAAAACGTACAATTAACAAACTGTATTATATAAATGATACTAGCGAGAAATGTAAATGAAAACATTTGAATTTACAATCGTTAAACGAAAAATGGCAATTATTTAAAAAAAAAGTATATATGTTTTAAATTTAGAATATAATCAATAACGAAATCATAATTTTGAAACATTTTGAACACTAAAAAAGACATAAAATGAACAGACAGAATATCTGTAAAGTTTTGTCAGTTTTTAAAAAAAAAATTATATATTTTTAACATAAGCACCATGAAGCATCAAGAAACCATATGTAATAAGCCAGCAAGGCTATTTAGAAATTAAAAAAGCTTACGCGATACGCATAATATTAATAAATAAGTTTATGATTTCCCCCACATTTGCTTCACGCTATGTCCCACACACAGCAGGAGGACAGGGGAATCTGGAAGTGTTATGAAACTCAGTTTCCATTAAGACAATTCTGTTCCCCATATTCTGTCGAATTCTGGAGCTAATGCGTGTCAGTGTGGCGGCACACAACGCCACACTTTTCCTCGTTACCGGAGCGAAGATATGAAAAATATTAAATAATTAATTAATAATCATCCCTAGTAGGAATGTAATCTACAGCCACATCTTCACGTTTATTTATGTCAAGGTCTTATATGATATTGCTACAATATAAGAAGACATTATTTAAGAGTAGTAACAAAATAAAATTGAAGTTAAATATCGATACTCAACGTCGTGCAGTCTAACAGAGCGGAAAGATGAAAATAAATCATTCCCTGTCATGGTAACCGAACCCACGGCTGTTGCGTTTTTTAACACAATAAATGTTTTAATACTTAAAGACATTACCGTTAGAAGTATTTAATTATTATCATACTATTAGCCATGGCATTTATAGAAACGAAGCTAAGACTTTGTACATATTAATCAACCTCAAGTTATATCACTATCATTTTAAAAAATATATTTTAAGTAACAAACCACCATGAAGCATTAATTAAAGCTAAAGGGAAAAAGTGCATTAAAAAAATGTTAGGGAAATTTAAAAACAATTTATATAATGGTTATATTATATAAATTGTACAAAATTGTTATATTGTGTAAATTTTATAAAAGCAAAAAAGGTTAATAAACATATTTTTTTAGTCTCCTTTAATTCTATTCTGTTTCCCGCATATAGCATATTAGGCAGCTAGATCCTAGTGTAAAGACACTCCATCCTCTGCATTCTATTTAAATTGGAGACACTGCGATTTTTGACACAATGGTGAAATTTATACTACACACTAAATACTAAATCTTTCGAATACAAACACATGCACCCTAAATTTTGTTTTATATAAATTAAATTATTAGATTAAAAAATACTAGAATAATTGTTGCATAATTACAACTTTCATGATTAAGATATATTAATGTAATTCTATACTATATGTTAAATATTAAAGTAGATAAATTATCGCCCAATTATTTACATGTAGTAATATAAGCATAAAAAAATTAAATAAGCAACATAAGATTTTTTTTATAAATGTAAAAATAAAATAAAATCACGCTGTATCCCGCACACTGCAGGGCAGGCAGTGGGAACCTAGTATTAAGACACTCCGTTCCCCACTTTCTGCCGAATTCTGAAGGCATTACGTATTGAGTGGCAGAACTCAACACGCAATACCTCAAGAATTCGGCAGATTTTTATAAATATGGTGGATATATAACAGAAGGGATCTTGTTACAAAACCAATGGCAGTCGGTTTAAATTACATTTAACAAAACGTTTACTCAGTTTAAAAAGCCAATGTGCGTAATATGATATTGACATCAAAGACGCAATTATCTTAAATAATAGAGCATTCGAGAAGCGTCTGTTACTAATTCCTCACCACAAAAAAAAACGATCATCATACATAAGTATAACATAAACCTACACAACATAAGTATAAGAATACAGACCGGCAAGCTGGGCGATGTTGTCCGCGGATCCGAACCTGTTGGACCTCGAGAACAGATGCGCGAACTCGCGCGGCGCCGACATCACGCTGCCGCCGAGGCCCGTGATGCCGTCACGGATGTTGCCGCCGACGTTTCTAGAACAAATACATTCATTAAAATATCGACAAACGAGCCGAAAACGTGATTTGTCCGCTTAAGCTTCTTGTTATACAAATTGTAACCTATGTATGTTTTATTTTTATGTATAAGTTATATTACTGTAAAGTTTCATATAAATCGGTTCAGCAGTCTTTGCGTGAAAGTTAAATAAACATCTATTATCCCAAAGTTTCACATTTATATTTTTATTACGAGGTCAGCTAGTAGGTCCAAAAATAAGAATGGTATAATCAAAAATCAAAGACAGCTTCACACTGTATCTCGCATTTAGTAGGGTCGGTATAGAAAGTCTAGTTTTAAGACACGTTTCTCATTTTCCCTTCAATTTTTGAGACATTGTGTGGTAAATGGCGTACCAGAGAAGGGAAATGAATATACTTTATTGGGGAATATTTAACAACCGTAACCGTCACATTCACCGTCGGGCGATGTGTCACCTCGCCACAACGGCCTCGCTGTAAGTAGTAATTATTCACAACTATTTTTTTTTATTTATTTACATACTTTAATCCTTGTCCCATATCCCGCAACACCTCTCGAGGCTGTCTGTGCGTTTGACCACTGGTGCCATGTTGCTGAAAATATTATTTAATGAAACAAATAAATATTAAGATTTCCACAAAATTCTCGAGGCGTTGCATGTTGAATAGCGGAACTCAATACCATGCTTTGGTTCGTTATAAGAGCAGAGGAAATGAACATTTTAAAAATTTCAAACGGAAATCGAACCCTCAACTGTCGCATTTACAGTCGCAGGGGAACTCTTGTACCACGACGACCTCAAATACTATATTGTCCTTCAGCTTCACGCTGTATCCCGCGCATGCAGGGTAGGCAGAAGGAACCTATTGTTAAGAAACTCCGTTCCCCACTTTATGCCGAATTCTGGAGGCATATTGTACTTATTTCTATTTTAATAAAATTATTATTAGCAATTATCTTTGTGTAGTGGAAATTTCTAAAACTGTCCCAACAGATATGCAATGCTAGCAATATAAATAAGTTTATAACGAAGCATACAACAATTTCGACATAGCTTTATTAGAATAAGAACGTACTTAGCGATCAGAGCACTTGCACTACTTCCAAAAAGCTTAGGGTCAAATTTTCCAAAAATATTTTCCAATCCTTAGTCTGGAATAACAATTAAAAATATTATTTTCTCATACCTCCCAACTTTTAATTCTCTTATTGTACCCGTCTAATTTCTTCTGCAACTGCACTATACATAGCGCGCTCTTCTGGTTTTTCTTTTCAAAAACCGCTTTGATACGTTGCAGTTGTTGCTTATCTGCGTTTGCTGCTAACTTCAGGTATTCGTTTACGTTATCTGAAAATGGTAATAGTTTTCGTTTTTTATTATAGTCTTCTGTTTTTGAGCAGTGGGCCACATAGGACAAATGACATTCAATGACGTCGAGATGTAGCCGCCCCGAAGTTAGCAGTAGATGAGCAGATGTGATTTGATTTGAAGAATTTTGTTATCTTGATATTTTATTTCCTTGTAACACTGCGCAGAATTTAAAAAAAAAACTAAAAAAAAGTTAAGCTTAAGATGACTCTTCGTCCATATAACTACTACTATATAGTGTTAACTGTAGAAGAAAATAGTTTCGTACAAAAATAATATCTAACCATCACGTATAGTCTGCTCCAGTCGTATCAGGTCCTTCGTACGTTCTATTTTACTGACGAGATGTGCAATGGCAGCCTGCGCCTTCGCTGATGCCACGTTCGAACTGCCGTCTGATTCGTCTATGTAAATGTATATGATGTAGGTTATATAAGAATATATAAAATTATATTTTTATGGGATATCATTTTTCAGTAGGAAAAGCAAGGAAATATTAAGTATGTAAAGTATAGTATTTTAGTAACATATATAATATTGTACTTGAATAGACTTTTAAATAAGCCATAATAAAAAGCATTCATGTGAAATTATTGTTATCTTACTAATATTATAAATGTGAAAGTTTGTGGAGATGATTTATTCTAATTTCACACGTAATTAGTTATTTTTCTATACTAGCGACCAGATGTTTTGTAGAATTTTGTCGAACCAAATATTTTATATTAAAATAACTTTTGTATTCATTAACATATTTAAATAAAACAAATACTAAACAAAGTGTTTCTCGATTCTCATTATGGCGAACAAACGTACAGACAAAATTTTACAAACCTTTGTTTTGGGTCTATTAGATTAAAAAGCGGTCTCGAATAATAAATAGGTTTTTTCATGTATCTTATATGTACAGACCAGGCCAGTTACAATTTTATTATATGTTTATGATATATTTCAATTTTGATATTGTTTATACATTATTGTTGCTTCATAAAAAAATTAATTTAAGTGTATTTTATTTATACATTAGTAATTTTGTGGTGTAAGAATATTTAAATAAACTTTAAGCTGTAGAAAAAAGTTTAAACTTATTAGAAGTATTTTTTTATTCGTAAATAAAGCAGTCTTAATATAAACATATATCCATTTATTGCTTTCACACCAGTACCTATCCACATCCTCAACTGTATCATTTTTCTATAGGATTTGTCACAAATAATAAGAAAATAAATAGCAAATGTATTATTTATTCGACATTGATTTTTTTTATTTATATAAGTAGACATATTTTAGTATATACTAATTATAACTACAAGTATTGTATCATTTTTACTGGAACGGTTCGTATTTAGGATAAATGTAATCTATTTAATATTAATAAGCGATACGGTCGCTAATGAATTACGATAATATAATATATAAATATATTTAAATACACATTTCCGATAAAGAGTAAATTAATCCAATCAATAGTAGAAAAAAATAGTTTCATATCCAAGTAACGGATATAAATTTTTCAAATCATATTGATTATTTAAATTTTCACGATCACCTAAATTATGTACAGACTTGCAATTTTGAATCACTTACAGTTCCCCTCAGTATCGCTGTAAAAGCCAATAGGGTAAGCCAAAGCTAACAGTACTAACCTCATGATCCAAAAATCATAATTATAAATAAAAACTTTTAGTGCACTATTATTAACTTGATATGTGATTGTCAATAAAAAAATGGCATAACATTTTAATACACATAATTGTTTACGTGTATAGACTAAAGTTCCGAAACCTATCCCAACAATGATATTATTGTCTAGGTAACTTTGTGTTAGTAAATATTTACCTTGATTTATGTAATCTCCATCTTGACCTGAAAACAGTCAAATAGCTGAGTTAGAGTAAGTAACTTTATTTGTTTAGGTTTGTCATCACTTTTTGTTTAGGTATAACGTATTAAATCTAATCTTATTAAATAGGTAAATAAATAATTATTTTCATAGGTAAGGTAAATAAACGTTTGTTCGTTTTATTTCATAAATAACTAATTTCATTATCATAACAATACTGACATTGACTAGTTTCTATTCAAATAGAAATGCTTTGACATTATTATTACCCGAAATAAATTTTGTAAATCCTTTTATTTCTGATTAAATTGTAAGTATCCAAATATTACAAGGCCATCGCCGCACATCGAGATCTCGTCTGACTACAAATGTGACGTGTGTAGATTCACTTACCATAGGGGGGTGTGAATGTTTTAAATTTCGCGTTTTGATAGGTTAAATGCAGTTTTAAATTCCACCACTCACCAAGAAATTTGTAGAATATAGACTATTCTCTCCGCCTACTTTGCTGTATGCTAAGATGAAACTAAATTGTTTTTTTTTAGGCTTAAATTTAACTTTACATTTATATTTAACACCCAAAAAACTAAATAAACCTAAACATACCTCTATACGCCGGCGATCCGTATTCGTCCGAGGACAACGCGTACGACACGTTGGGACTGACCACCGCGTACGTGTAGTCGCCCGGAGCTAAGATGTTCGACATGTTCTTCTTTTGAGGCGAATCTTCCAGGCTGAAATTAGTTTAATAAAACATATCAAAACATTATATTTTTAAATTTCCACCAAATATTAATGTATCTACAACAATTGAATTAAATAGATCTTATATGAAAGAATCATCTCAAAAATTATGCCCAAATAAATAAATAAAAAAGTTGCGCCTACAAATCAAAATAGTTCAGGTATAAAACCAACAAACAAAAATTTTAGACATGAATCATATAACAAGTTCCTTTACTTCACCTTGAAAACAAAAGTCTGTCTCAAATGACCATATTTAAGTATATATCAAAACGGCAAAAGGCCGTTTAGTTAGCTCTATGTGAGAATTTTTTTATAAATGGTCGCATTTAACTTCAAAGTAAATTTATAATAATAAATAGCTTAGCTAACTTAGTTAATTTTGTTATTTAAAGATTTTTATTTATTTATATTTTAATATTATCTTGATATTTTTAACACTTTATTAGTAAATTAACGTAACTTTATTTGACATTTGGCAACACTTGAGAATACAATACCAATACAAGAAAAAACAATACAATTAAAAAACCATTCAACTCACTCCCTGGAACTATTGGCCGTGGTGTTGCCAGAAAGCGGGCTGCTGCCGAGATCTCTCGAGTGGGACTTGACATGATGAGCTCTAGACTCTCCGTGGCGTGATGACTCCTATAACAATTGCGTAGACAGATAACTACCAATCCAATACTTAGTTAAATCATTTCCTTATTTCATCAGTAGGACTAAGCAGGAAAACAACAAAGCATAAATTATAAATGACACATAGAGTTCCATGCAAAGGCCTCTCGTGTCTGGGGGGCATAAGCATGCTTCTGTAAGCACAAGTTGTGGATTCGATTCCCAAACGAAGAAATGGCATTTTTAATATAATATTTTCGTTTCTTTGCTCTAGTAACGAGGCAAGGCGCGGCGTTGAGTTCCGCCACTTAACACGCAATACCGTAAAATTAGACTGAAAAGTAGGGAACGGAAGTGTCTTAGATTGAATAGTAACGGAGAATCTAAACACTAGATTCCCAGGTTTCCTACGTCCATCCTGTTATGTGGGGGATACAGGTTGAAACTAAAAAAATGATTCACAATATATTTTTATTTTACACAAAAAATAATAAAACGGCAGCGTGTAAAATCATTTGTTTGCGGAAAACATTATATTACGTCTGGTGCGCCCTTGTTGTCAGATATCGGTATCAGTGAGTAAATGGAGACGGCCGCCGAGATGCGTGTCAAATGTGAAAGACCTCAG
>DWGR01001034.1:0-17916 GCA_018247715.1 Heliconius burneyi
ATGAAAGGACGGAGATTTGCAACGATTGAAGAGATAAAGACTGCATCGCCGGAAGAGCTCAAGGCTATACCGAAAAGTGCTTATGAGAAGTGCTTTGACGATTGGAAAAACCGTTGGCATAAGTGTACTGTATCTGAGGGGGATTACTTTGAAGGGGACAACATAAATATTGATAAATAAATATTTTTTTCTTAAAAACACAAAGTCACCTTACTTTTTGAACAGGGTGGTATATACACTTTTTTCAAACAACTAAGTAATAAATCTTAATCTATTTCAATGAGTTCGCTTATTTTAGAGTTACACAGTATGTCAAAATCATCATGGTGGCTGTTATTGCTGTATCCAAATATAGGAGAGTAGAGTTAAGACACTCTGTTTTCTCCATTTTGACTGTGTTAATACTGAGTATTAAGTGTCGGAACTCAATTTCACACTACACCTTGAGCAAGAAATGGTCGACTATGGGGATCAAACTCGTAATCATTGTGTTTATAGTAAAATACTACGCTAGGATATCCTAAAACTACATATTTACTTATGTCAATCTCACTAAGTAATAAGCAATGGAATGCCGAGTTAGGTATGGCATATAAGTGTCTTAGATAGTAAATTGTGATACTAAAAGAGTTTTCTCCGAAATATTTCGGAAACGAGAAAAAAAATCTAGCTTGAGTTTGAGATCAGTCGAGGATTTTCATTTCTTTGCTCTCGTTTCAAGGCAAAGCGTTCCACCACCATTTAATAATCAATGACTTCAGAATTCAGTGGAAAATGGAAAACGGAGTATCTCAACAGTAAGTTCCCTCTTCCTAGGCTTAGAAATTTTACTTTTTGTAGTTAACACGAACGGAATTGCGGGCTACAGCTAGTACTTTATACAATAGTACGAAGGCACCACGATCGTCTAACTCAATTTCCTGCTGTTATTCAACCAGCTCCCAGTATCTATTCAGGTTGCTACAAGAATATCTTATTATATACTTAAACTCGATTTTGTGTCCCAGTTACTGTAAGTGAATTACCGAAGTGGCGTGACGTTTGTTGTTCTTCTAATTAATTATAAATTATAGTGCAGTTGTAAGGGGTTAATTAGAATAGAATATATTGCAGTATATTATACAGTTCCAAGGCGAAAATAACATTTATATTTTTTCTGTGTCATAACAGGGTAGGCAGAGTAATTAGTCACTTCATTAACCATGCACTGCTTAGTTTTCGAGACATTAAGTGGCATTGGCGAAACTCAATACTGCACTTAGTCTTGTTACAAGTGCGAAGAAATAAAAAAAGAATCTCCGAGTCAAAAGTCAAAAGTCCTTCGCGTTTTACAGTTCGATTCGGCGCCACTGCACCACGATAGTTTAGTATTATAAATAACACAGTACGCCCCTTTCCAATCAATTTTGAGATATTACATGTGCAGAGACAGTCCAATGTGGCGCTTTTTCCTGTCACAACGAGGAAATTAATATCAGTGGTTCATCTATGAAAAGCAAAATATTTAGTAAACTATAAAAAAAATGGATGATTTTCTTATCGAGTACGTCGAAACTATTATACGCTTGTTACAATTTACTTTTAGTAGACATAGAGCTCTACAGAGATGGTAGATATATCTATGTTTGCTCCTTAGTAGAAATCGAATCTCCTATGTTTGGTTATACCCTGAAGCCTAAAGAACAATAGAGTTCAATAGTGACATTAAAAATATAATCTCTTCTTTATCATTTCAGTGTTTTAGTTAACTTTGTCTTGTTCTCTGCGGTCGGTCATTTTATAAAGCCTTAAATCCTGCAAATTGGTACATCTGTGTGGGGTTCCTTCCTTAATCCTACAAAACCAGGCTTAGTGTAGAGTTTTAAGCCTATATAATACATAATTTATTTAACATATGTATACCTATGTACAATGTATGGGTAAAAATATTACACTGTGTAATTGTAAGTACGATAGATAAGGGGCGATCCCGACTGAGGAGAGTTGTTTACTGTTAGTTTTTCCTTTGTGACGAGAAAAACACGGCGTTGATTTCCGCCACTCTTCACGCTATGCTTTCAGAATTTGGCAGAAAATGGGGAACTGTCTTAATGAATTTATTTTTTTACAAAAATCGGTGTCGATTTAAAGATTTTTTCATACATCTCCGTGGTTCTCCTTTTATGTATATGTAGATATTCATTCCCTCTCTCTAGTAACGAGGAAAAGCGTGGCCTTGAATTCGGCAAACTAACACACAATGCCCCCAGAATTAGAGAATAATTATTTAGGAAACGGAAATGTCTTGATTGTCTGTATACTAGGTTTCCGAGTTCCCTCTGCCCTGCTATAAGCGGTATAATAAAAGGCTACGCAGAGAAGGTATGTTGTGAAGACTCTCTGTTATCTCTACTGCATGTTCAGTGATGGAACTTAACGCCACACTTTATATTGCCAGAGCGGGGGAAGGCAAATAAATATTTTTTCCGAATGGGGATCGAATCCTCAACTATCGTGCTTCCAATCAGGCACCATAAACCCTCTGCATCACCGTGGCAAAATATACAACAAAAAAGTTCCTTAAATAAAATAGCAAACTTTAAAATTATTCAAATCAAATACAATAGGAAAAACTTCAGTTGAAGCGTTCCGAAGGAATGCTCCAATTTAATCTCCTTAACGACCAAATTCCTGTAGTAGGAATATTGTGGTACAAAATTTACAATTTAAAATTTAATGTTATATCCTCCGGCCATTACCGAGCTGAAGACTGGCTTTTTCATAATTATGCAAAATTTAAAATGATAACTATGAATACTGAGCTGCCATTTTGGTAAGACTTACAAGTTGTCTTTATTAAGAACTAGCTGTTACCTCCGGCTTCGTTCGCATTGTCAAATGACATTCAGTCTTCATTAATAGCAGGTTCTTTTCCCACTTGAGGTAATAGTATATTTGATTATAGAGTTCAACTCAACGCTATGTTTCAATAATTGAGTGGTGCATTTGGAACGGAGTCTCTTAATTAAATATTCCTTTAAATATTCCAATTAATTTATTAAATATTCCTTCTGCCTCAATTGAAAACATAGCTTTAAGCTATAAAAACTATTCACATATTTTATAGCGTCGCGTGAGTAGATCGGGTGTGCCAAACAGGTGGAGGACATCTTAAGCGTAATCTGTTTTATTGTCCTTTAGCCCATGTAAGTCTTGTTGGATCACTAGGTAGTAAGGTGTGAATTGTCGAAGCTAAATTAATTTTCAATTACTCATATTTTAATTATATTAAAGTTGATTAAAACTGTTCACTGCCTACAGATTTAATTATTTCTTATCAATCTGCTGGGCTATTATATTCCAGGCATAGCTTTATATAGTTCTTCATCACGTTTCCCACATCTTTAATTTTTATACCAATAAAAATTCCTACACTGAACCTCTTTCACTAAAGTGGTGTTTCATTATTTCTCATAATGAAGCGGTTATTCATCAGATGGTCTAATTCTTCAATTTTTATATGTAAGTGAAAAATGCAGCTGAACCATTATGTTTCTATATCAAATAATTACACAACATAAGAGATGTCTATTTTAAATTGTATTATCCATTGTAACATGTTCCAAATATTTCTTTTGTTACTTGCCGCCTGCTATTTCGATTGCGTGTTGGCAGTTTCATTCCCCTGAGTGGATATCAAACTTACAACCGTAGCGTACAGTCAAATGCATTTGTGTATTAGATGCACAACGACGTCTTATCATAATCTTCGAAAAATTTTTTCTGAAATCAAAATCAAAATATTTTTACCCTCTTTAAAGAAACAACCAAAACACATCATCACGTACATGGTGTACGGGTTCCTCCAAGTTAATTAGTGGTCCAATAGTCGAGATAAAATAATCCGATAACGGAAAGGGTGCAGCTTAAACGTCTTATATTTAAATCTAATTCTGCACTTGACACACCCATAGCAGCTGTCGTTGAAATAATTTGAAAAGTGAACCGGCAACCAAAACGTGGATTATATTGGGCGCTTAAGATCGTGTTTATTTAATTTCATGCTAGAAAACGTGTCATGTTATTGATTTTCATTTTGGAAAATAAATAGAATAATTGAAAGTAAGCCTTTAATTTTTTTGTTTACATTTAAGGTTATTGGGAAAAGAGTAAAGGCCGCCTTAACTTTTGTTTGCCTTGAGCTGTACAGCGTTGAGTTACGGCACTCTTCACGTGCTGTGCTAAATGCGAAATAAAGTGTAAAACATAATAAGACTGGTTGTATGTAAAGTCAGTTAACTGAAGATAATTTTAGGTGATAACGTCATAAGAAAACATTATACAATGATTGATGAAATTGAATTGAATTAAATTAAATTGATATCAATGAATTTCAATAATTTTTAATCAACCTCTTCACCCTCATGCTTTTAACGTGACTTTCCTCCAGTATCTTTGATATTGTGTTTTCGAAGCTCAACTGAGGTCTCACCCTACCTCTTTTACCTCTGATAGACGCACCACAAGCCGAGCGCGTGCTCATGCCCATCGTGCCTCTGTGCCGCTTATTCCGCGATCTCGCTTGTACGCCCGCGAGAGCCGGAACGCGTCAATGATTCACGCTTTTCCTTGTGTGCAGCAGGCCTTTATCAATTTATAAGACGTTTTCAGGTCAAAAAAACAAAAAAAAAGGAATGAAATATATAAGGCTGCAGCTAAAACGCTACTTACCCCAAATTCTATTGTACATATTCAAGAATTCTAATTAAGAACAAAATTAATAACATTTCCTTACATTATGATATTATTTTACATTAAGTTAAGTAATAACCATAATTTTTTTCAAGTTAAATTATTTCTGTATTAAATAGTTCAATGTGGATTAGTTCTTCCCGAGACGCACATTTTATTTTTAAAATATTATGTTACTAAAAATATATATGTCATTACTTTTTTTTTCAATATATTTAAAATCTCAGTGTGCCGTAATGAAAAACCAGGTAGTTAAAATATTTTTTACTATTGTTATAAAGGGTACTAGGTTACCAAGTTAATACGTATTGACAAGATTTATTTGATGTGCGGCTTAAAGTTTATGTCTGTTCAAGGAACGGTAAATAAAACTGTTTCTATGAGATGGCGAGTTTAAAAGTATCTTATATCATTATACTGAGATTTATATAGACCAGAAGCACCACCAGATATATATAGACCAGCAGGAAGGCAGACCTTGGCAATAGCCGGGATTAATGCCAGGATGAAGAAGACTGAGATATTTATATACCTATATTTGATTAATAATATGTTATGTGCAGGATACAGCGTGAAGGTAAAAATAACCAAACTTTAATTTTGTCATGCAAGAAAAAATCTAACGTTACTTGCTTCACGTACAGTAAAGCTTAACCTGTCACACTGCTCCAGTTACGGGTTAACCGCACTCCTGCGGGATTTGCTTAAATATTTGGTAAATTTTTTATATAAAAAGGGCGTTATAATATCGTAGCGTATTTGTAAATACATAATAAATGACAGTTGCCGGTCGATTTGGTTCTTTTTTTTTTATGGTAAAAGCATGGCAAACGAGCGTACGGGTCACCTGATAGTAAGTGATCACCGCCGCCCACGACACCGCGTAACACCAGAGGAGCTACTGGTGCGTTGCCAGCTTTTGGGGTGGTTGGGCCACGGAGCCCGGCATTACCTAATGCGAAACGCAGATGATTGTGATTCGGTGGAATATTTCAAGATAAACCGCGGTGTTAAGTTTCGCCCCCCCACATGGTATTTTTCGAAAATTGAGCGGTGCGTGGGAACCAAATGTCTTAGTACTACGGTTCCTCTACCTACCCTGCTGTGTGCCGGATATAGCGTGATTTTGAAATATTTCACACATTCGTGTGTTGAGGCCTGTCGTAGCGCAGAGACACAAGCGTGGACTGTAAACGTGACAAATTGTGGGTTGGACTCCCTCTCAAATATCTTTATATAAATCAAGTAAATCTTTATAAAATATGTCTTTATATTAATAAAATATTTAAAATTTTATTTCTTCGTTTTCTTCGCTCTGGTAACGAGGTGAAGGACGGCGTTAAGCTCGCCATTCAACACATAAGACATTCCGACTTCGGTGGAAATGGGGAACGGAACTGTCTTTGTGAGAACGGAGAATTTTAACACTAGGTTCCCAGTCAAATAGTGACGCTTTCTGCTTAGAAAAATTTTGTGTTGATTGGTGGAACTCAATGTCACTTTCATGTCATAGCGGAGAAATAAAAGTCCAACTTTATGATGATTCATAGAGACCAGTCGTGGCGCAGTAGCACAGGCTTGTCGCTGTAATCGCGACAGGTTGTGGGTTGTAATACATATAATCATTCGCCATCAGTAGTCATCAAACCTACAACCATCACCTTTACAATGGAGAACAGGAAGTCTTATTCTCTCTGCCTTTCTTGCTATACACGTTATGCAGCGGTAAGCTAAACAAAAAAAATATTTTCTCATTAAGAATAGAAAATAAAAGATCCAAACGTATCGCACATCGAAATAGAGAATAGTTTAATTGCAATGGCGTGCATCGCAGCTCTTCCAGCTTCAAAACAAATACTTGAAGTTCCAAAGTGTAGTGGCGATGAAATTCTAATAATCTCTTAATGAAATATGCCTTCCTGTACCTACTCGGAAATTTAGAGGCGGAATAGTTTATATGAAATTAATATAAGAGGCCAGTCACGGCGCAGGTTCACTAGCGTGTCACTTAATGCGGTAGGTTTTGGGTTCGATTTCCACTTAAGATAATGAATATCTATACTAATCATATAAAGCTGAAGAGTGTTTGTTTGTTTGCTTGGTTGAACGCGCTAATCTCAGAAGCTACAGGTTCGAATAGAAAAAATATTTTTGTATACTATACTAGTGACCTGCTCGCGGCTTCGCCCGCTTTTACTACTACATTATTTACTAATATGCTGACGGCTTAGTGGAAGGTATAACTAAACATTTTTTCAATAGAAAAATATAATAAATCGCGCATGTTCTGTATCTATACCAATATTATAAAATCGAAAGTAACTCTGTCTGTCTGTATATCTGTCTGCCTTTGATAGTGATTATGATGAATACTTGAGGGTCTTGGGGGGTGAACATTGGCTACGTTTTCCCATTTGCGTTTAGGTCTTTCCAAGAATTAAGTTATTTTAAGAATAGGTCGCCGATATGGGCTTATTGAACGCTTTCATGGTGTGCGTGTCTCAACCTACACATAAAAACCACACACAAGACACATAAAAACCATGTTCTACAAAAATATTAATCTTAAAATTACTTATTAGTATTTAATTTCTTGGTTAGGTTAAGTATTTTAAAACTAAGTTCAAAAATTAAGTCAGCTTCACGCTGTATCCCGCATAAAGCAGGGCAGAGAGAACCTAGTGTTAAGACACTCATCATCGCCATTTTAATTAGTTAGATATTTTTTCTAATATCAGGAATTTCCATAAGTTATTATTATTTTTTTGTTAATTCTAGATAGGATTTTTTTCTTATATTAAGAATTTCCCTTAATTACTTTTACTCATTTTGTTTGCTAATTTGAATTACTCAGTTATTTTCTTAATATTAAGTATTCTATTTCGCCTATTTATATATATGTATTATTCTTTTTCAGTTTATTTTAATTCTTACTATTTGTATTGAAAATAGGAAATAATTTCATAGTTATAATAGATAAATATTCGTACAGTTCAAGCGGGTGAAGCCACGCGGGTCCGCTAGTATTTAAAATTATTATTTCCTTACCCTTTTAAAGAGGCAAGCTGAAAGTTCCGCAGCTAAACACGCAATACGTCCAAAATTCGGCCGAAAATAGGGAACGGAAGTGTCTTAATGGAGGCGGAGTGTTAACATTACATAAATAAATAAAAAAAAAACTATTAACCTTTACGTACCGAGTTGAGGTCTATACAGCTGCAGCTGGTTGACAAGTTGTCAGATTTATCTCTTCCCCGAGGTGAGCGGAGCCAATGCTTAAGCAGTTGCTGTAAGTATAGTTGTAACAACGCAAATAAGTATGGCAATAATAACGACGGGTACAATTTTTATAAGTTACGTCACTTTTAAAATTCAAAGCGATATCTTAGGCCTGGCGTCGGTGCTAACATATCTTTTTTTTTAAAACGAACAAAATGAAGTGTTATTGACTAAAACATGAGAAATTGAGTAGAAAATAAACATCCCTTGTAAATATCCTCGTAACCAATTTCCGGTGAAATCTTGTTTTTGATCGTGCTTTGACCATTATTTGCTGGACGCAGTTCGATTAATTAAGAACAAGATGGACATGCGTAATTAACTATAATGTGGTTAAATCTAAATATGTATTAATTATAATATTTAATTAATTAATTATAACTATACAATATAATATATCTTGAGGTTATTGTGGCATTGTAGTACTGTTTTACAATGGGGGTACGATGGTGGCTGGTATAATTTATATCCCCAAGTATGATTTTCATTTTTCTTCTCTAGCAAGACAAAGCGCAGCGTAGTTTCTCCAACTCAACAATCAATATTGTCTCAGTTTAACCTATGTATTAAATATCTCATTCGTAATCCTGTACATCTCATAAAGTGTGAAGCTAAAATTAGTAAATTCAAAGTGTTTAATTGTCGTGTAATTATGTAACGAGACGCCAGTCGTGGCGCAGGGGCACAAAATGTGCTGCAAAATTAACTGAGCTGATTTAATTTTTAGAATAATTATTATTTTCTTATAGTTAATGCCGTGATACCGGGCCACGTGCCCGCTTAATTACACGAAAGCCGAACCTGGGCCCTAAACAGGACAAATAGGTGTTTTCGCGTGAAGTACTGCCTCGCTCTGCCAAGGCTTTTTTGTTTGTTTTCATGATGATCACGATACTGGCAGTCACTCGAAACGCTAAGGCTCAATGCACTGATACTGGGCGCGGCTATAAGGGTTTTGGAACTTGTCCACCAGTACATAGTACTGGCGATACGACAAATGGGGTTGTTTGTGGTTAACGCGCAAACTTGTGTCTCCTTGGGATTGAATGGCCAAATTCCTTTCACCCTATGAAGAAACATTCCTGAGGAATGCTTCAGCTGGACACACAAGTTTATTTCGTCACTGGTCGACGTTTTCCCGAGAAAGTGAACAGCGTCCATTGTGCTATTATCTGTATAGCAACTAATGTTAGAACCCTTTAACATGTCATTTTTAGTTTGCCTTAAATAACAATATATATATATATATATATATATATATATATATATATATATATATATATAGTTCTGCAAGTGTAATTAAAATTGTATATTGACTCACAGTATGTTCGGTGGAGTGGTCGCTACGATCAGCACACTAGTGTTGCACTTTTATTATGTATCTTCTGTATCATTATTTTCGGAAATACTGGCCGAGGACGCAACATTGAATTTTGTCGGACTAGCGACTAAATATGGGCATCCACCTTTGGAATACAAGATAGTCACTGAAGACAACTACATATTGACTTTGTACCGACTTCCTGGCAAAAGTCTGAATCCTATTTTGTTAACACATGGCATTTTTGACTCTTCAGACACGTTTTTGATAAGAGGAGAGAATTCTCTTGGCATCACTTTGGCTAACAAAGGCCACGACGTCTGGCTTGGAAACCTGAGAAGCAACAGATATTCGCGGAAGCATGTTTATTTGGACCCTGACAAAGATGCCGAATATTGGGACTTCGGTTTCCATGAAGTAGGTTATTACGACCTTCCGGCTATACTTGATAAAGTGTTATATGAGACCAAAGCTTCAAATGTAACTGCTATCGGCCACTCACTGGGGAATACGATATATTATGTGCTAGGCTCCACTAGAAGTGAATATAACTCCAAAATCAATATGTTAATTGCCCTCGCACCAATATGCTTTTTACAAAATAGCATTTTATTGTCCATCTTGGCACCTAACACACGTTTATTTGAAGTTTTGTCTCACAGTCTTGGAATATATGAAATATTTGATGATAATTTCATGACTACCCGTATTTTAAAAACTTTTTGTGATATACCGGTTGTTGGCTACGCACTATGCGCGTACGCGTTTATCTTCCCTTTATCTGGCTTTGATGATGAAGAATTAGAACCAGAATTCTTCCCTACAGCGCTCGAGCATTTTTTAACGGGTACTTCTACAAAACTTTTGTTGCAATATTTACAGAATGCAAAATATGAAACATTTGCCAAATATGATTACAGGTGGAAGAGTAATTTCTTAGTGTATATCTCTTTGAGTCCGCCAATGTATGACTTGAAGAAAGTGACGATGCATGTCGCTTTATATACCGGTAGAAACGACTTTTTATCGTCTACAGATGACGTCGCTTTATTAAGACAACATTTGCCGAATGTTGTTTACGACATCGTAGTACCTCATCAATTGATGAGTCACGCGGATTTTGTATGGGGTAAAACAATGAATGTATATTTATATCCTTATATATTTAAAATATTAGATAAATATATTACACTTCATTAAAAAAATTCCGTAGCAGATTAAATTATGTCTTTATAAATGTTAATAGCAATACTGTATGGAATCATTTAATTTCTTATTGTACAAGTTTTATATTAATACATAATGCTCACCAGTCACCAGAGTGAGTCAGAGTGAATTCTCATCACATCTAATTTTACTCAATTACTCTCTTATTATTTCATCTTGTATAAAGTTCTGTAGATATATTTTATACTTAAGAAATAAAACAGAATCTTTTTTAACTGTATTGTCTTTATTTAATAAAAAGTCAACATAAAATAAAATCCTTTGACATTTTCTTTTTGTGCTAAGGCAAAAATTCTTGCTTAATAAGAAAATAGAAAAATAGCATATAAAATAGAAACTATTATAATAGTCTAAACAAGTCAATATAATATAATGTTCTTCTTTGCAGATTATATATATTGCACTTTGTCCTTGTCTCCCTCTTCTCAGTTTCTATGAACTTTTCTTTTCTTTTCTTTATAGGAGCTTCAAGAGGTTTATACTTGTATTAATTTTCGAATAGAATTCTATTAACAATATATTATATGTTCTCACATAATTTGCAAGTCAAATAGAAATGTCTTACGCCTTTTCTCCACCTCAGCACTCAGCACTCAGCTTTCTCACAAACTTCTGTCGGTTTGACTTTATATTTTTGGAATGCAAATAGTGCCATTGAATAACCAAATTATGGTTGATAAAGATTATATTCATCACGTCATATACCACCTCACCACCTCGTCATCTCAGTCGCGCTGGTCTTGTGCCTCTAAGAGTATATACCGAAGTATATATCTACGAGGGCGTAGGCGACGTGCACAGGTCCTCCTTTGAGTATACAGCAGGTTCTAGCAGATGTTAAAAACTTGTGGCTATGTGCGGTAAGCATTTCGAAGAGATTCTCTCGGTCCATGTAAGGTAACTGGCTTACGTCTTCAATTAAAAGGTGGCTTGCCTTTTCTCCATAAATTCTGGCTGTCGTCACTGTCGCTCCAAGGTGATTCATCAGGTCCTTCTCTACAATTAGGCGGATTCATTTACCTGAATACCCTCTCGCCCTGTCCAATGATGATAGCATTGAAACCATAACAAAAATACGCATTGTGGCCATAGCACAATTTATTTCCAAACTTTGACTTTAGATAGACTAGATATCTGATCTACTTAAGAATAAAAGGAAACGGAAATATAGTGGGAGCCATTCCTCACTTTTTCACATGTATGCACTGGCGATGTGAAGACAATAATTTATCTGGAGATAGCTACGTCGGCACATAAATCACGTCGCGTTTTTCACGCGGTACGATCGCCCTTTGTAAATATACGGTCAAGCAATTGAAAATGAACTGCCTATGTATTTCTTATAATTAAAAAATTTATTTGTTTGAGGTCTTCGTAGTACAACGTGTGGCCAAAAACACGACTGCTGTGGGTTCTGTTCCTATTGGGGCTTAAATTATTTTCATCATATAGCAATTTCTGAAAAAAATTGACAGAAAATTGACGGAACATTGAAAAGGTAAAAAATAAATAAATGTTACACAAAAACAATATAGCAATTGATATGCCACACGTGCGTCACCAACGAATGTTCCTAAAACGTCCAAAAACAAAGCTGACATCCATATATTTCAGTAAACCGCAGTCTGACACCGGCCGAATGTATAAAAAAGGCAATAGCTATTTCTTTATAACGATTTGTGACTTATATATAGATTGTGATTGTATGTATACTGGCATAGTAACACTATATGCGATATTGGGTTCTATATCCATTCTGACGGATAAGTGTTTTTAATTTTTATTTAAAACTTAAGCAGCGACAATAATAACAAAAACATCTTAACTTTACTGTTGCATTTATTAGCTGGTCTTTATTCTGGCTTAATACTATTTTGGAAAAATTTAGTATAAAAACAAACGATTAAAACGGAGAACAGAGTGTAGTAACACTAGATTCTGTTCCACTCAATGCGCAACTTCAAATTGCATCCCGAATTCTGCATGGTAGGCGCATAATGTAAAGATACTCAACTCCCCACGCTCAATTTTTGAGACATAGTATATAGAGTGACGGAGCTCAACGCTGCTTCATCTTCATACCAGAGCGAGGAAATAAAAATAATTCATACCCTCGGAAATTGCTAGCGTTAATAGTTATCCGACGGCCTTACCAAATACGTATATTCATTGATTCTTTAAAAGGTAAAGAAACTTATTAAGATAAAGGCCTTGTTGGGGTTCGTTAAGGGTTTTCACAATGGTAGTTCAGGGTAAAGAAAACAAGAAATAATGAGGTGACGGCAAACTCAGTTCAGAATTTTGTTACGTTCAAAATAAACAGTTAATGGTTTTATACACTTTTATCGTTTTTAGGGGAATTGAATAAATTTTATGGGTAATTTCCTGGTTTTTGGAGCTTTGGATACTTTAATAGACGCTATAGGTTCATTATTCATTTATTTTTAAAGACATAAAAGTTTTTGTATTTTTCAATGAAAAGCCCGTAACTACGTCGAACAGGGAAGCCAGAAGCGGGAGTATAGTGTTAAGGGACTCTGTTCTCTACTTGCCGTCGAATATTAGAGAATGGAAGAGCGCAGTTTTGAGTTATATTCAAAACTTAATGACAGGGTATAGGGCGGAGTCAGGTGACACTAGATTCACACATCGTAGTCAGTTAAGGAATCGTGTTGTTAACATTTATATATATAGCTATATCCTGTATCTAACATGATGAGCAAAGAGAACCTGGAAACCTGGTAACAGAACTCACCGCTGCGCATTGCCTCGTTATCAAAGTGAGGCTATGAACATATAAAATATACATTTCCGCGAGTGGGAATCGAATCCACAACGTGTTGCATTGACAGTGTCCCTGCGCCACGGTTGGCCTCTATGTATTTATTTATTATTTAATACACTCAACTTATACACTTGCTTTGTAAAGAAAAATCACAGGAATATATACAAGAAAAATATTACAATTATAGTATTTGGAGACCCTTACGTCGAACATTTTGTGAGAGAAAGGGTCAGGTGCTTATCCCTTTTTACGCATAGATTTATCCTCGCTGGGACCAAATTGTTACAATGCGACTTATTTAATGTCAAACGGAATGAAAGAACTCAAAGGTACATATGTGTACCTACACTACATAATGTCCTGTGTACGACTCTTCTTTCAGCTCTACGTTCCAGCACGCCAGCATCCTGGCGTGTATCCACAAAACAATAACAATCGCCCTTAAAACAATAAAAATCAAAGAACACATAAGAACAATAATTTTTGTATATTCAACTCAGAGTTGCTTTAATAATTATATAAGATAAGCCTTTATGTCTTGAATCATTTTCTTCCATACAATAATACATTGTTAACACATGGATCAATAAGTCCCGAGACTAACAATGAAAACAACATTTTTTTTGCAAAAATTTTCATTGAGTATAAATTGTTAATCATGTATGTATCTATTTGTGTGTATGTGTGTATAAATATTTATCTTTCTTATATATTTAATTGTGTATTATCTAATAGTCTATGTATTTTATTATATTATAACTATGTATTTAATGGTTGTCTCTAAAGGTTGTCTGGAAGAGATGGCTACTTAGCCATAAGACCGCCTTTTGTGCATTTTGTTTTGAAGGGGGCCGAGGCCCCCTTGTTGCCCTAAAAACAAGGCCTTTTTAATGTTTTTTTTTCTAAGACAGTAAGGATTAATGGTATAACAACAATATATCATTTGATAAAGCAACTCTTGTAGATTATGAAAAAAAATTTTAATTGACATTTTTCAATGGCAATTAATATGTATGTGTATGTTTATTGCTATTGTGCTGGACAAATAAAGTAATAATAATAATATTTATTTATTCATCAACGTAATCACCTTCTAGGGTGATACAATGGTTCCAACGCTTTTCCAATTTTTCAATACCATGTTTATAAAAAAAAAATCTTTCGCTTCAAAATAAGTTTCGTTTTCAGCGATGACCTCCTCATGTGAGCCAAATCTTTTTCCCTCGAGCATTTTTTTAAGATCAGCAAAGAGCCAGTAGTCACTGGGGGCTAAATCTGGCGAGTATGGGGGTGGAGAAGCAGTTCAAAGCCAAATTCGTTCAATTTTGCCATTGTTTTCATCGACTTGTGGCAGGGTGCATTGTCTTGGTGAAAAAGGATTTTTTTTCTCTACATGTGGGGGTTTTTTTGCGATTTCCTCCTTCAAACGAACCATTAAACCAACCATTTAAGACCGGCGTGAAGTAGTGGCTTTATGCCACTGCGTTTCGCATTAGGTAATGCCGGGCTCCGGGGCCCAGCCACCCCAAAAGCTGGCAACGCACCAGTAGCTCCTCTGGTGTTACGTGGTGTCGTGGGCGGCAGTGATCACTTACTATCAGGTGACCCGTACGCTCGTTTGCCATGCTTTTACCATAAAAAAAAAACCAGTAAGTCAATATAATAATCATTGTTGATCGATTTACCTTTTCGATGTAGTCAATGAAAATCACGTCATGCGTATGCCAAAAAAATGACGCCATGACTGCCAGCTGACTGCTGTGTTTTCGGACGTTTCGGACGGCTTTCGCCAGCTGTGCGCTACTCAAATGACTGCCGCTTCGACTCTGGAGTGTAGTGATGTATCCATGTTTCGTTCATGGTCACGTAATGACGCAAGAAATCTTTTTTGTTGCGAGTAAATAACGATAAACAGCTTTCTGAATCATCGACTCGTTACTGTTTTTGTTCCATCGAAAGCAATCGCAGCACCCACTTGGAAAACCCCCGATAGTAAATACACTTCCATATGATATCTGTGTCATCTCAGCAATCTCACGGAGCTTTACTTTACGATCTTTCATTATAATTTTTGTCACTTCACTCATATTTCCCGGTGTAACAGCTTCCACAGGTCTACCCGACCCGTTCCGCGTCATTTGTGTCGGTACGACCACGTTTAAACTCGGCAAACCACCGACAAATCGTTGCTTTTGATGGACAAGAGTCCGAGTAACATTTTTCAAAGCATTGTTTCGCTTGAACGGTGTTTTTACCCATTAAAAAACAATGTTTTATCAGAACACGAAACTCGGTTTTTTCCATTTTTTAAAAAAACTACAAAACGACTTTACTCTAACCTCGATAATTCAGCTGTTTCTGGTCCGATCGACTTAAAATTTTGACACGTTTCAAGCAAAGGTTAGTACTCTAGAAAGACGTGGTCACTGGTTTACTACGAGCGCCATTTCTGGGTTAGTCTCGGGACTTATTAATCCATGTATTATGATGTGAATATAACGCTCTCTACGTTTTTTCTTTTCCATTATATAATTTTATTTTAATACATACACACATACAGAGCCAAACTTATAGTTCGTACAGTCTATTTAAATATTTGAATGTTTGACGCCTTATTGTTTATAGGTAAGGGTATTGTTTATAGTACGCTAAGGTAGTGGGTTCAAGACGGACTCGTGAAAAAAAAATATTCGATTCCTGGTTCTGGTAACAAGACAAAGTACGGCGTTAAGTTCTGTTACTTAAAACTCGATAGCTTTAAAATTGTACAGTGCAGTAAAAATGGCAATATCAATATAACATATAAATTCAATTAAATCGGAGCGGAATCGGGAACGGAGTATCATAACACTAGGTCTAAACACTGTCTACTTATGGGATAGAGCGTGAAGCTATACATTAAAAAGGTTAAATCTTCGAGAGGGGATCGAAACCACAACCACCAATTTTACATTCAAATTTCCCAACTGTGGCATTTCCCTGTACCAATAAGGACTATAACACCCATGACTAAATTTTGATATTATAATTTAGTTTACAAAAATGGCTCAACCACGAGCACGCACGCTAATAAGTACTTTTAAATTTTAGGCGTAAATGTAATTAACTTTAATACGCCAACGATTGGCAGTGCACGGTCATATAATTTCCTCGCATATAAATATTTTTTCAAGGGAAATTTCATTCACAAAATTTTAGTTCGATGCCGAAACGTCAGCTCTAAAGTATAATTTAACGTTGAGATTAATTAAAAAATACAGCGAAATTACGAGTTTTTTGTTTTTAATTTGTTTACTGGAAGGCTGGAAGTTGGCTGTTTTTACCCAGTTCACACACGCTATACACATGTTACAGTTAAATATTTAATTAGAATGAAATAAAACTAACCAACACAACAACGTGCACAAGCGTGTGACAACGCGACGGTTGTAGATTTGATTCCCACTTGGGAGAAAGAATTATTATTTATTTATTATTACATAAATATAAAAATATTGTTTTTGATTTGATGGCTCTTTACATAAAAATTTTGTTAAATTTTTACTTAGCAATTTAGAGAAAAGGAAAGTAAAAACAATGTGCAAATATATATTGTTTCCGAAGTGCGTGTCGTTGATTGAAATTTAGTACGGCAATGTGTCTCGAGGGCCTTGTATATCGAGTTAGCCGTTTAAGGAACTATTAATACCGGCCAATGTAACTTACTTCTTGAATAGCTAAAAGTAGGTAGACTGTACGGCAGGAAAAACATAATAACCGTGGTTGATGAGTTGTGAGATTTCAATAACTGAATAATATATATTATCAAGCTGGTTCCGTGTGATGGTTGCGGGTTCGATTGCCACTGCGTGGTCGGCATGGCTACCATGTGGAATTTTAAGCTTGAAGCAATGTCTTGAAAATTAAGCAGAAGGTGGGAAGTGTCTTAACACTGATTCAAAAGTTTATTAAGCTATTTTTATCACCAAATCAAATATATCTTTATAGCTTTATAATACAAGTCAGTCAACAAGCTAGTTAATGACAAGTATCAAATATAATAATAACAATTGTCATTGTGTGTTCTAATTAGCGTTTTCACAAATCAAATTAATTCAGGTAAACATTATATATATATATATATATATATATATATATATATATTTACTTTATATATATATTTACTTACAAACTAATATTGTCTATGATATTAAATAAATGATTTATTTCCTCTAAAGCCATTGCTTATAGTCGTACATATTAACTGTGCCACGTACTATCAAGAAACAGATCATTAAAAATCAAAATCAGGTAGAAACTCTTATATAATTTTATTATAGCGGAGCAAAGGTTGCCAATAAAACGCGATATCTTCGTACCAATTAAAGATATTTGTGCCAGCAGCGCCTCGAGTGGAGATAGCGCGGATTTTTTTTATAACTTTTCTCGTGCCTTTTTCTTTTGAAATATGATAATGATCGCACACTTCATAGACGATATGGTATATTTTCTCATGTGACGTCCTCCTTTCGTTTTACTCAAGCGTTATATTTTGGATTCTGAATCGTAATAATATAAGATATAATATTCATAA